>JAOWBH010116756.1:0-13975 GCA_028566215.1 Silene coronaria | reverse complement strand
ATTTTCTTTACCCATTTACCCTGTCTTTTCTGACTCTCTTTTCTTTTACGCTTTCTCCACTTATTTACCCTTTTTAACTGTCATCTCTTTTAAAATTCTTATTGATTGAACTCAAATTGTAAAGATACTCAAGAATCTCAGGTAACAACTTTATTTACAACTGCTTTCTTTGTTCTTTTCCGCACTTTTTTTTAATTGATTTTAGTTTTCAGTAATTCTTATATGAGACGGTTTTACTATAACTTTATCGTGAGACCTTGACACCTTGTACATGATGGATGACTATTTTTTTTAATTTTGTTAGTGTTTAGTGTATTTTACTTGTCTACCGTATCACAATATCGACGTGAGACGGTCTCACTTAAGACTTACTTCGTCATAATTCGTAGGATAATATACCGTCCCGACCAATTGTTTACATATACCATTTGAAGGTGTCAGAGTCGATTGTTTACCGTTCAATTTTAGGATTTGATGGGTAATTTGATCTTGTACAATCAATTTGGTCTACTTGTTATCTAATAATTGGTCTTTCTCTTTACAAATTCTCATTTGTGATGAACAATATCCGTCACAAACTCAAATAAAACTCACACAAATCATTTGTGACTCTAGGTACTCTAATTTTTGTTTAAGACCCGTCACTAGCATATCCGTCAGAAGGGAGACCTTTTGCCTTCTCTTTCCTTGGTGGTAAAAAAATGACCGAAACGAAGCGAGTACTTTTTTTGGTAGACACACCTGTTTTTTTGGTAAATAATCATCTTATTGCTAACATTCGAAATCGAGGTTAAGCATAATAAAGCGCTTTTGGCCTTGTTCTCATATTGAACTGTGGCGTAGCTAGCAATTTTTTTTGTTAGTTCAAAAGAGCGCACTATCTCAAGAGAGCTCTTACCACTTGAACTACTCTTGTTCTCAGCTAGCAATTTAAAATGTGGTGAAACAATTGCTAACATACGGAGTATAAAGTTAAGGTGTCGTTTGATTGACCATAATAGAATGTCAATGTAAGAACTAAAAACTCGAGAATCCATTGAATTGATAAATTAAGACTTGTTTGATTATGCTATTTTTTTTTTTGGGCAAAATGTAAGAGTTCGATCTTTCTAGGAATTCCGAATGCCTATATGATGGAGGAAATGGGATTATCTACTTTCCTGGCAACATGATGTGAATTAAATTCCTATATTGGCAACTAAACAATTAGCTCAAAATTTTCACATGTATTTTATGGCGGAACTATATTCTTATGAATTACTCCGTAGTATTTTTGAGGAACTTCCAATTCCTTGCTCAACTAAACAAGCCTTAAATATTGCATGGCCTAATTTGTGACGAAAAGTGTCTGCCTTCAATGAGAATTGTTGTAGGTAATTATCATTGAGTTGATGAGATACTACAGTAGTTGAATGCCTTATTCTTTGATTTCAGTGATGTTTCAGGTAACAGATAGTCGCAGGAAACGAAAACTTCACCAGGAGCAAGATATTGATGATGGTAAAGATGTTATCAGTAGTTTGCCCAACGGCGTGCTAAGTCATATTCTATCTTTCCTACCCACTAAAGATGCAGTCGGCACCTGTATCTTATCTCGCAGATGGCAGGATCTTTGGACTGGCCTTCCTAACATCGATTTTGATGACAGACAGGTGTATTGCAGAAGTTTGAATCTTAATGAAAACCCAGTCAGCTTCTTTGAACATGCTCCATTTCACAACTTTGTCGAACGAGTTCTTATCCACCGTGATGTAACTTACATCACTAGGTTTCGACTCTCTTGTCATGTTTGGTGTGAAAATCGTGTTACTTCATGGATTTCTTCTGCAATTTGGTGGAATGTGAAAGAGCTTGAACTCTTTCTGGAATTACATATTTCGTTTCATTTGCCTCCTCGTGTCTTTAATTGCTCATCATTACGGACTCTGAAGATATGCATGGAATGCACTCTAAAGCTTCCTAAAAATGTCTTCCTGCCGAACCTCAAGACATTATACCTCGGTGCTGTTGGATTTTCTGATGAAGAATCAGTAAATAAGTTATTTTCTGGTTGCCCTTCTCTCGAAGAATTGAAATTGATAGACTGCAGTTGGGGAAAACTAGAAAGTATTACAATCTCGATTCCCTGTCTTAAGAAGTTGAGGATTGATGATCTGTTCTATATGTTGTCCGTGAATAAAAGAAATGATTGCATCATCAAACTGGAACTACCAAATCTCGTGTCTTTCGAATTCCTTGGGGGTTTATTTAATGGGATTGTACTAGAGACCCAATTGTCACAGCTTACTCATGCAACTGTCTTCATTCTCGAGAGACCCTGGTGCAATTTTGATACAACACTGCCACCTGATGTATTTAATTTGTTCGCCAGGCTTAAACACGCTACTGTTCTCAGAGTTTCTAGTAGCACCATCAAGGTAATTCCCTATTTTTTTCTTTTTTGAGAAGGTCTTTCGTTAAATGGTTCTGTTGACATCTTCACCCGTACAGGAAATTAGGGTCGTTAGTAAAAATTCTTTTTATAGAGGTATCTGGGTTGAGCTGTCAAATAACAGATGATTTTATCGTATAACTTATGTAAAACATCCATACAGTGGTCTTTGTGATATTCGTTACAATAAATTTTTGAATTTGATACCTGAATATTGTGAAAACAGACTCTTTTTGTTGCTGAGGGATTCTTGGGACAGCTTCCTTTATTTCAGAAGCTAACTCGCTTGGAGTTAAACCTATGTATTCAAGACGTTTCTCCTGAAGTTCTATTGAAATTTCTCGTGGGCTTCCCATGCCTGGAAGTTTTGGTGTTTCATGAGGTTGGCTTAGAACCGCTCAGATAACAGTAATCAGGAGTCTTATTCTACGAGTATCTGACTTACATCTACCTTTGTTTACAGGGAGCTGTCTCTGATCAGCTACATTTTGATCATGATATTTTCAGTACGATTTCCCAACCAAGTTGTAATTTGCCGAAGTTGAAGATGATTAATCTGTGTTTTCTTCATGGTGGAAGCGTGGGGGAGATGTTTGCTCTCAAGAACGTGGTGGATATTGCACCAGCATTGCAGAAAGTCTCTATTTTCTGTTGTTCTGAAATGGGTTTAAGCGAAAAGGATGAGATAGCTCGGAAGGTGCAAATGTTGCTTGATGTCTGCAAAGGGAACTTCACTGTGTTGTTTTCGTAATGACTTGGTAAGGGCCTAATCTTAATTCATCGTTTTTGTCTATACTCAATTATAGAGTTGTAATAGCTCTTACCTTGATCATTTCCCGTCATGATGATTTTGTTATACCTAGTAATGAACTCTTCATCCACTGAGCCGTTCCCACTTTTTGCTAAAACCTCCAGCAGTGAATTTGTTGCTTCCTGGGAGACGGAACTCCACAGTGATAGTTTGATTTTTTGGATTTACCAATTGTATCAAAGTTTTGTAAGCCGGTAAAACCATAGTCACATTGTATCACACTATCACTAGTGGTAGCGAGTTCTAGCTATCATTTTGCAGGGCTTCCATGATATGAGTACACCTGTGAGGCTAAGCCTTTGTATTTTTCCGTCTATTATTAAAGGGTGAAACTAATTATTTTGTACAGTTGTGTAATTTGCTTGTCCTTGATGCATTTATACGGCCTGCTCCGATTTAAACAAATTCACTATTGGACTCTCGTACCACAAAAATTTCAATTAGTGTTTGCTTAATTCAAAGATGCTACACTTGAGTGGGTTGGTGGTATATGGTCTTTTTAATAATCTATCGGCTGACTTGATGACTTTGGAAAGTCATCATTAGTTGATTAATTTTTAATACCTTTTCTTTTAGTTTAATGATTAATATTAAGTCCAAGTTATGTCCTACTCATGGTTTAAAATTGTGGTGTTGGTCTCGGTCTTGCGGAATTGTTCTCGATTTTTTTCTGCCTTCGCGCTCCTCGGTGCGCTTATCATGGTGATATTCTCTCTAATTATGGTAAAAATGAGTTTTAAGTTTCAATATCTCTGGAGAGCATTATCTTTCTGCATTTAGGTTATTAATGTGTTCCCTAAGGGAAGGGCACACATTAGAAAAACCGTATTTATTTTACAAGCTTTTGTAGATATATTATCATCTATTGACTTAAGAGCTTTTCAATACAAAAGTTTGGTTGGGACAAGTTATAACTCGTTCATCTCGGGTTTCACGGGCTGTATAAATCCTTTGTCACGGCCGATATTGTACTATTTTTAATTTACCCGATACATCTCGGGATATGGCCGTCTCACGAGACTGGTAAAAAGTAATGCAAAAACAATTACAAGAGATGGCACATGTTAGGACTTAGGAGCCATATTATAGAAATATTAGGAGATGGTTCCTGGCAATAACATCAAAAAGTAAAGGAATAGGGAGTTGGTAGTAGTGGAATAGTATATAGTGTAGGAGTCTTAAGCAAAGACTTGACAAGCAAAAAGCTCACGTTGAACGAAGAAGACAAAGATGACATCGACGATGGATTCGGGGTTGAAGGAAGCGGCTAAGATGGGAGATGTGTAGTTTCTAAAAGAAGCATTTTCTATACAACCTTCTGAGTACTTCCTGACTTATACCCCGATAGACGAAGGTGAAAAACTTGGAGGGAACATTTTCTATCTAGCTGTATGGAACAACCGAGTTGAGTTTGTCAGGGAATCTGCGAATGTACTACCAGCAGATATCCTAAAGAAGCTCCTCTTCCAGGCCGAGGGCTATTACAACTGAATCATGTAGAAACGAGGCTCTTCAATTTTCATGATCTCATCCACAGCTCGTGCACAACCAGATCTGACAATGACAACTGGGTATGTTTAAACAACCTTATTTATGTGATTGTTTTTTGAGAAACAAAAAGAAATATCTGGGTAAGATGTCCGATACTCCCATTAGTCCGTTACACACTTACACATGGACATAGGTGAGGTTTAAGGTTTTGGGCTCAAGTTTTGAAGTTTGAAGCTAAAAGTTTCCGTAAAATCTTAAATAAGACCGTCTTGAAAATGAAATCAAAACATCAACGATGGAATTAAATTATGTACCATACGTAAGTAATGGGGTTGGTTTCATATGTCGGACTAACTTCTGGAATGTTCGAGGCCTGATTTTTAAAGTTTGCTGTTCCAATTTTGAACCTTGTCCAATAATCGTAAAACCTCATGATTTGCTATATCGGATCATCTATCTGCATTCTGCTGTATACTTGGTATAACTCTGTACTTCTGTAGCTTAATGTAAGATGACACCGATTTACATTTCATTTCTCTATATTTGATGGAAAATGATGATGCCTGAGACTAATTTGCAGGAGAAAATGTGCATACTGATCCGAGTGAACCCATACCTAAAAACATCGTATATTCAGCCAGGGACTAATTTGGATCAAATACGAAACACACTTTCAGTAGTTGCTGCGCTTTTAGCAACAATTACATTTGCTGCAGGATTCACCCTTCCCGGTGGGATTGATACTAATAATGGGCAAGCCCTTCTTGCAAAGCAAGCAGCTTTCTTAGTATTTTTACTCGCAGATGTATATGCAATGTGTACTTCCATGTTGGTCCTCTTTTGCTTGATATGGTCTATGGTTTCTGAACCTGATGGCTCGATTGTTGGTGGACCGTAGTGTATTCATACTAATGCAGTCCTTATATGGCACCTTGTTAGCATTTATGACCGGCGTCTACACTGTAATTGTACACAGATCATTATGGGCAGCCATACTTATCCTTGTCATGTGTGCAATCATTGGAATCTCGGCAAATCAGTAGAGAAAAACAAGATCAAATGCATTCTCTGGAAGAGGTAAGTAAAAGTTACAATTACAGTGTAACACAAGTGAATTCAGATTTATATATACACAACTGTTCAAATTTAAAATAAGATTTTGATATTTATTTACATTGTCATGATAATTTGATTGTACCACTTTCAGGGAAGACTGATGCTTCGTCAAATGAAAAGAACACATCAAGTATAACAGAGTAAATCAAGACATTGATATCGTGTTCTGGTCCATTTTCTTGCATTTATATTATCTGGGGGTCTGTATTTATTCGTGTCCTATTATTAAGGTGTGCGTTGTGTTGTAAGCATGTAGCTGCGTCTATTTCACACATACAACCGTCTTAAATGAGTTACTGGTTTGTTCTCGGATGTACTGTATTAAGGAGTGTACAATTGAAATGGCAGAAACATGAAACTACAATTGCATTCACAGGTGCAGGTCCTTTATTATTTCGAAAGCTTATTTTTCGACTTGTATCATTCTTTCTTGATTAATTATCTCGCTTTCTTCAAACAGTGTTCCAACAAATGCTCGTGTAAGCGGTTTTATATCTACATTACTGTAACACTGTATTTAAGTTTTGTTTTCCTCTGCGCCATACTAAACAGTCTGTTTCAACTTTCAAAGTACATCTGCTTACCATCTATGTACATTAGCCTTTCAAGGAAATTATATTAACAGCCGCGTCAATGTTTATGGACTAATTTTTTTTCCGGACCAAGGAATGTACAAAAATGGCCGAGATGAGCAGGGAAAAAACACGGAAAAGGAAAAAAAAAACTAGTAATCAACAATGGGTTCTCCAGCAGTGAGATTTCTGTCAAGTGACCAAGGCAAGTTAAAGAGCTTTGCCATTATGAATTTGAAGATCTTATTCACATTGATGTTGTGTGTTGCACTTGAAAAGAATAGTGTTGCCTTCATTGCCTTTGCATATGCTCTAGCCTGCCAAATATCACCCAAAACACACTCGTTAACACAATTTTACATTCGAGATTTCGAGATAACTATAAACATCAAAATTATTTTTGATATGATCTCTACTAGTTTATCGAAACATAGTTCTAGATATGTTTTGTACGATAGTAATCAAGCTTTATTTGATATGGCAATTCTTAAAACATTCATACAATTTACTACGTAAAATAACTGACATCTGATTTTTTTCTGACAATTCAGGCTGAGTTTTTTTTTTGCTAATCCTTAGTCATTCTATTTTTGTCATCTTATCTTATTGGACCTGTTCTAAGTTTAAGACGGGTGAATATACTCGACTTAAACAAGACTGGGCTTGAGCCCATGAGCGCTTATAAGTTATAGCTAGACCAGTACCCGGGTCGGGCTGGGCTCTCCTAGTCAGACCTCAGGCCAGGCCAGGGAGGGCGGGCCAGGCCGTGATATGCTTGACCCGGGCTAGGCCCGACGAGATGGATGGGAGGCGAGCTAGGCGGGTTGTGCTGGGCTTGGCCGGGCTGCGTGCTAAAAAAGTCCGAAGGCTGGGCCGGGTCGGGCCAGCCTGTGCTGATGGCCAGCTCTACTTATAGCAATTGGTAAAAGATTGTTTTAGTTTAATCAGATGTCTTTGGTTTAAGTCCGGGGAATGCAACAGTGTTAAAAAACTCACGATGAAGAGTTTTACTCTTTAAGGACTCAAATCCGACTCAAATCCCATTTTAAACCGGATTGTATACACAAAAAAACAAGTAGACTGGGCCTGGTATGACTCATAGTACACCCACTCGTGCCATACACTGTGTGACAAGATACCCATTTTAAAGGCACTAGATCCAGCAAATGACGCTATTTGGTGGAAATTTTAGACACCTTACCAATTCAAAAAGTAACAACTCTGAATACAATACTTACAAATATACAATAATTCATAATTGACGTGTAAGAGACCTCTTTCTTTGCCCACAAATTGACCCAAGAAATGCTGAAATTTCCAAGTCTACCAAGTCTACGAGGCACATACACTGTTCACACCCGGTGACGACATTTCATTCGCGTATGTCACTTTCGTTACCAAAAAAAAATGCACCCCACTATCCCTATCACCTAATGTAATGTCTACACTACTACTTCGGTATGTTAATATCAAAACTCAGTATCTCTTAATTATGTATTACTATTCAAGCGGAGTGAAATAGTAGTAAAAAATGGAAAAGGGTTACCTGAGTAACGATAGTACATTGTAAATTTGGAGGAAGTCGAATGAAATCATCAAACTTTGTTCCGATTAATATAGGGATAGCTGTCTGCAATCACAAGTATATTGAAAAACGTGTTATAATTGTGACGATATTACACGTGACCCGAAATTATTTAGAAATGTAAAGGATGACAAATCAATGAGAATGAAATGAACTCATTATTGACTAATGACTTGAGATTTAGACCTTTCAACTTATATAATATAATGAAATTAAGGGAATTGACATGTTTGTAATTAAGGTGGAGGGGTATATTTCATGCTATTAAGGGAATTGACATGTTTGTAATATATGATCATGACTAAATAACTAAAGGGGACCTTTCAAATTTTGTACATTCCCTTTTGTCCTACAATTAGTCTACATCCGTCTTAAGACTAAAACGGACCAGACAACATCTCACCTAGCCAGTTGCATAGAGAGGACACTTTTCCGCAAATATCTCGGGATTTTAGTTTAAGACGGATGGTTTTGTCATAAACAAGAATTTGTATTTGTCTTGATTCATTCATAATTTCTTACCTACTAGTAAGAGAAGAATTGAGATATTTGTTTTAGCATTGAAATAGTCATTACTAAGCTTTACTTCTTAGGTGGAGTGCCACTCATTGATGTATTCTTACAATATAGAGGAAATCTAAATAAATATGCATGAGTGGACCAACTATATTAAAAATCCTAGTCCACTTGTAATTTATTAAATATGATGTCATTAACCATAACAACTAAATAATTGTTCTAATTAAATTCATGTATTGTTGATAAATTGATGATTGTTTCATGATGATCTAGCAAAAAATAAAAAATCTATTTAGATTATATACGGAGTATATATGGAACCAAATCGTTTTAAGAAAATGTATTTACACATGATGTTGAATTTTTTTATCTTACTTGGATACTCCGTATCTAATCTAGTGTCTCACTATTTTCATTTATGTACACTTCATTTCTCACTCAAACGAAATTGGTTCTAATTTCTATCAAACAATTTGGGACGAAGAATCTAACAAAAAACCTCCTTAAAACGTACTTAAAAAGGGTTATGGCTTAAACAGTGGGTTAACAAACTACAAATTACTACCCAACCACTAATCTCAAAAGTACTCTATAAATTATTGAACTAAATTAAACAAAATTATCTCAAAATAAATATATGTTGTGTACCTGATTCCATTTCCTTGCTTGATTATACCAACCAATTACACTGCAAATACACAAATAGTTCGATGTCATATATCAGTTGGTATTGCTTAAAACAGTCTTAACTTAAAATCTCTTACAACCACCGTTTATTCCCACCCTCTATTTTAATCTGTGTGAGACCCGTCTTAAATTAAGACGATGTTAAATAAAAAAAAATTGGGATAATACGTATGTTAGAGACTTTCATTACTTTATACTCCCGATTCATCAGGTTCTTTACGTTTTACTTAAAACTAAATAAAAGTTATAAGAATAAAATGAAACATACCTATTCAAGGTACACCGACTAGTAAGATCAAACATAATCAAAATTGCAACTGCATCTTTACAAGCAATTGGAACATGATGTAAAGAATCATTGTCACCTACATACACCAACCCACCAAATTATTCTATCAACTTTCAATCCAAATGTCATTACTTTATACTCCCGATTCATCTGATTCTTTACGTTTTAAATTCTTTGGGAGGAGTATATAAATATTTTTAATCAAATGTAAAGAACCAGATGAATCGGAGGAAATTTCAAATAAAATCGATATTTCTTAAGAAAATTAATGTCGATGTTAAAAATTAAAAAATTACCGGCAACATCCCAAATGGTAGAAGCTATCCGAGCTCCACTAACAATCATAACTTTGTCCATCAAATTCAATCCTTTCATCTCCAAACTTTTCCTCTCTTGCTCTTCTCCTACATATTTAATCTACACCATTTCATAGAGTAAATACAAATAACTGAAACGGTAAGAGTAATTAACAAACCAACCATATAATATAAAAGTAAAAAACAGAGGAAATACTATATACGGTCCTCATTCTATCCCGGTCAATAATTTACGTCTGAAATCGGACAAATTATTAGAACATCGAATGGGTAAGACTGTAAGAGAGATCAACGATCATTCTCAATTTCTCAACCACAACAAACATGTCTAAGATCAACATACATGTCAAAGTTAAATACGTAAACAATTGGACGAGACAGGTAATTTTTATGAGACGAATCAATTAACATGTAAAACCGTTCTATAACATACTTACCACTTACCATTAGTGTGGTTACATTTCATATATGTAAGACTGTTATATAACATAGAACAGGTCGTTATATATTATATAACACGGAGAATTTCTACTTACCAGAAAACTTGTTTTACCAATTTGGCAATCACCCAACAAACTAATCTTAAGGTGAACCAAATCCGAATCCGACTCATACCCATTAAACATCTCAACAATCTCAACCTCATCCTCCATCTCCATCTCCATCTCCATCGCCATTGACTTTGGTCTTCCAATTCGCCGGTAATGACCCGGCGAGTTAGGCTTCCTCACACGTGAACACCCTGTAATACTCCCCCATATATACCGTAAAATACGTCGTAGTAGACCCCACTTAATGTTGACGTGGACTATTCTTCGACATAAGTGCGTCATCTTTCCGGTTGTCACATTAATCTTTTGTCCCATAATCATATAAAAGAAGACCCGTGTATTTGGTTTTCTTTTAAGAGGTAAACGACTGGTCAAAAAGTTTATTATGATGTTGAAGAATACCAATAGTTTTGTGTTTCATGCTAACTAAATTGCAAGTAGAGATTGTTTTTTTTTTTTTTTTTTTTTTTGGTCGAAGTTTGTGAGAGAAATAATTGTAGGGTGTGTTTAAATGTGGTATGGGTTGGTTAAGGGGGTCCAATATGCCGGCCAACTATATAAAGAAGTTGAATTAGAAAATATATAAAGTTGGTTGTGTACGTAAATTCTTGAGTGTATGTACGTATGGTATGGTATCAATTGTCAACCATATTGGGGGCTAATGTGACTATGTGAGTAGACCTATTGATATTATTATTATTATTATTTATTTACTTTGGTGTTAAATGAAACGTAAGACCAATTCGATGTACTCCCTTCTATTCATAATAATCCTCCCTATTTTTATATTCGTCTATTTACAATAACTTCCTTATTTCTTTTTTGGTACGTGTTTGTGTGGTCCTAATTTAATTGTAGGGTGGGGTAGTGTGTTTGTGTGGTCCAAATTGAATTATATGGTGGGGTAGTGTGTTTCCTTAATCCTTGTGAAAAATAAAAGGAGAAGATTATTATGAATAGGAGCGATGGAGTATGTAGGAAGGGGTTTAAAACTTTAAATTTATAACCTATTGTCATAATATCTCTGTTTTAATCCCTAGACCGAGACCTCTTTAATTATTGATATTGTTCTATGATGATGATGATGATGATGATGATGATGATGATTAGTTGTGTAACTTTTGCTTTTAGGGTGTTATTAGTTTATTACCGTATGTTAAAAAGATTGTGTAGACGGTAAGGATGGAGTTTAATGGTAAAAACATGGGAGAGAATATCATGGGTATCGAGTTCGAGCCCCTGTAGAAGCAATGATGTGGGAGTAATACAGTTCGAGACTTAGCCTTCTAGATTGCAGAGATTGTCACCCCCTATTCCCTTGAAAAGGGTGGCTTACCTGGTGTGCGTGATGGTTGCAGGATATTGCGTACATCCTATAGGTTTATCCTCCTACTTCTTCCGATCCAATCATTTATTAATTATTACCTATTCATTTTGACACATACTCGATCTTAAGGGACAAACTGAAGTTAATTTGAGTATGATAAAAGATTGAATATATTTATCAAGTAGTGTTGTAAACGTGACGTGTACTATTCATATCGATCACGACATGAACTGTAATTTTCAAGCTTGGTGGGAGCTAAGTCAAGCAAACATCCCATGACTCAAAACTCAAGTAAATTCAAGATTCCAACTTTTTGTAAATTACTCAACGTTATTATCATTTTATCTACAATTCGTAAAATAAATGAATTACAATTCATAAAATTTACAAAATTAATTAGTTATTGTTTTTAACCAAATCGCGTGAATCCTAATCTCATCAGAACTCTAATATCTTGGTAATGGAATAAATTGATTATTTATAACTATTTTTGTTAAAAATATGTTTTTTTTCCCTGTTATTTCGAGTTCTAATCAACCAAACAACTTTCTTTAAATCCCCATAATACTAAAAGAATAAGAGAACTAAAAATTTTTCCGCCTAAATACACTTAGTTATAAATTGGGCCTAACTTTAAAAAGTTATTCTAAATATATTTTGGGCCTAATATATGATCCTTAATTATGTGTCACAATATCTTACGAAGTATCAAACACTACAACTCCATAGTTGGGCGTAATGTAATTTATCCATTATTATATCATTTTTTCAATATTAGTATCTTAAATATAGTAAATGTTATATTTAAAAAACTTATGTAAATTTTTCTCCTTTATATTTGTTACTCCGTATATTTGTAGTAAAATTATTAAATAGCTATAAGCTTCATATGAGACTTTAAATGCGTAAAAATCAGCATAAGTTTTTGTAGTTAAACACACAAGCTTATATTTTTTTTATAGCAACTTATTGACTAAAAGTAGTTTTAGTAACATGGTCAATTTTATTCAAAGTAAAAATGTAAATTTTTGTCTATTCAAACTCTTAATATTACACATTAACATTTGTAGATAATTAAAATTAAATTCAAAGTGTATTTATATACTATTAGCTCTAATTGTTCAATTCTCAATACATGACAATATAAAAACCGTGTTTCCGCACGGGATCTACACTAGTTCACGTGAAATGTATAATAATGAGTTTTACTTCCCTAAAACTGCAATTTCTCTTATGAATTAAACGACCAATATTGACTTAAATTGATGGATTCTCTAGTGAAATTTACTTCTTACATTTCCTTTTCACACCAACTTTTCAAGCTCAAGCCTTTCTTTAAACTTAAACTCGAACTAGCCATGATCTTTATTAACCTTTAGTGAAACATATAACTATATAAGCTTGGTAGATGTAGATAAAAGGGATAAGGAAGAATAGATTATCTATTATAAAAGTAGTAGTGCATTATTGAAGATGAGGAATAAAGAGCAAAAGCTGGAAATGCTTAACATTGTTGTAAATTTTCTTTATCTTTTTGTGTTTAAAGTAATGGAGAATAAGGCTTTTCTCCAACCAATTGGGGGGCCATAATGCACTCATGCTATGAGATTGTGCTTGTCTTTTCAGTTTCACTTTCTTTTTCTTCTTAATTTTAGTGCATGTGAATGATTTCTCATTCTTAGTCTTGCTTAAAACCAAGTTTAAGATGATCGTTTTATCTCTGTAACGAATCCAAATACTATTACGTGGTGAAGGTCAACTTATCTTACCAATGCCCAATAATAACCATTTGCCCCATTTAAATGTTTTAAGACTGATATTCCCGATTTAACCTCAATTGAGGGTCCAGAAAAGAAATTCTAATTTTAAAAACTCAAACTATAGGATATGTATGACACAAAAGAAGTGTTGTACGTTGTACAACAATCTCATTTAAGACTAATTTATTGTCGTGATGAATATAATATGCACAAATTCAAATAAAACCATTAATTGTCTTACAAAGTACTGTTGGTCTCATACAAGACCGTCATACACAATGACTTATACTCCCTCCGATTCAGACAAAGGTAACATTGACTTTTTCACACTTATCGAGACACATTTTGCAACTTGAATATATTTAGTTACACGTTATTAAAAATTATAAAAATTGATATTCTTATAGCACTCATGACGATAAATAAAATAAGATCTCACATGACTATATTTTATCTTATAGATTAAGAATAACAAAATTGCTAAATACCGCCCCTATTTTACTTTTAACGCCCCTATTT
>JAOWBH010116534.1:0-13981 GCA_028566215.1 Silene coronaria | reverse complement strand
GAGTATTCCAGATAGTTGTACCCTTAAGTAAGTAAGCTTGAATCCATTTGACCCACAAGGAATGAGGTTGTGTCACAATTTTCCAAATCCACTTCACGGCTTGTGCCCTATTCCAACTTAGAATCTCCTTTATATCAACCTACCCTTATCTTTAGGTCGACTTAAAGCAGACCACTTCTGACAAACAAGCTTCCTGCCACCGTTCTCTAATCCCCATAAGAAATTCTTGCATAACTGGGAAATTCTTTTAGCAACCCCTTTAGGTAGAATCACACAGGCACCCCAGAAGTTATTCAATCCAAACAATACAGTATTAATAAGTTGAGCTTTTCCAGCATAAGCCAACATATGATTAGACCAAGTTCCAATTCGTGCCTTAATTTTCTCAATAAGTGGCAAAAACATGCCAGTAGTAAGCCTAGAGGTAAACAATGGAAGCCCCAAGTATTTAAAAGGAAACTCACCTTCAGAAAACCCAGTGGAGGCCAAAATTAAAGCTTTAACAGTAGGCGCCACACCGCCAAAGTATAAAGAAGTTTTCATAGGATTAGCAGTAAGACCTGAGTAACTAGCAAAGTCTTTTAAGCAATCAGCTACAGCAAGAACGGAAGGAAGGTCTCCTCGTGTAAAAACCAATAGGTCATCGGCAAAAATCAAGTGAGTGAGCTTCAATTTAACACATTTGGGATGGAAAGAGAACCCGCTATAAGTAGGGAGATCCCTTAACTGTCTAGACAGGACCTCCATGCAAAGAACGAATAGGTATGGTGACAAGGGGTCTCCTTGTCTGAGCCCCCTCTTCCCTTGAAAAAAAACCCTCCACAGAACCATTAATATTAAGAGAAAACCATGGAGTAGTTACGCAAGCCATGATCCATTTGACAAACTTCTGAGGCAGGCCATAGAGAATAAGACAGTTATGCAAGAAAGTCCAGTTAAAAAAAAAGTCAAAAGCTTTTTTAATATCAACTTTAACAATGCATCTAGGAGTGATTAATGATCTAGAATACTTGTTAGCAAGCTCATGGGCCCAAAAAGAATTGTCAAAAATGTCTCTACCTTGAACAAAAGCAGCTTGTTCAGGTCCCACCACATCTCCCATGAAACCTTTCAATCTATTGGCAAGAATTTTAGTGATGGTTTTATAAACAACAGTACAACAAGATATAGGACGAAAATCAGTAACATTGTGAGGGGTAGGACATTTAGGTATCAAGGTAATCAGGGTACTGTTAGCAGCCCTAGAAATTTTACCTTTCATGAAAAATTCCTTCACAGCAGAACAGAAGTCAGTTCCCACAATATCCCAAGTGTCCCTGAAAAAACCAGAATTATAACCATCTATACCTGGGCTACTATTCCTATCAATAGAAGCCAGGGCACTAATAATCTCAGAAGAAGAGACGTCAACCATCAAGAAGGGGAAAGAATAAGGGAGAAAATTCCCAGCAGTAAAGAGTGCAGAAGGGACAGGGTTAACAAAGGTTTCAGTACCAAGAAGCTCCTTATAATAGCTAATAAAAGCAGCAGCTACCGCAGGACCTCCTTTACAGTGAACACCAGCAGCATTACAAATTGAGCCAATAGAACTACTTCTCTTTCTTTCAAAAACTCTAGCATAGAAGTATTTAAAATTAGAATCATCTAGCATAAGACGATGAACTTTAGCCCTCTGATGAAGAATAGCAATTTCAGCTTGCCTAAGCTCCTTATAAGTTTTAAGAAGCTTGTGACTTAGCTGAAGCAAACCATGATTCAAGGGAGAGGCTTGGAGTTCAAACTGGCAATTAGATAAATCAGCTTTAGTAGAGGCAATCATATGAGTAATGTCCTTATAACCACTTTTATGAATATCTTTCAACTTATGCTTCAAGTGCCTGAGCTTAGAGAACAATTGACTCATCTTGTCCCCGTAGGAAGGACTCGACCAACTACTAAGAACACAAGATCTGTAATTAGGAGAAAAACTCCAACAATTCAAAAACCTAAACGGCATGTTTATCTTAGAAAAATTAGTAGCAAGCTCAATGAGCGCGGGGGAATAATCAGAAACCCCTGCACTCAAGAAGCTAGCAAAAGATGAAAGACTCTGAAGCCAAGCAACATTAACTAAAATTCTGTCCAATTTAGCCCATTTCAAATCACTTCCTTGGTTATTATTCCAAGTGTAATAACAACCAGTAGCACTATGGTCACTTAATTTACAAACATCCAAGCAATCTCCAAACTCTTTCATGACAGAAAGAGGATAGGTAGCACTACCCACCCTCTCAGAAGTGGAAAGAACGTTAAAATCACCTAAACAAGCCCAAGGAGAGGTAATAGTAGAAGCAAAAGTCATCAAATCCCCCCAAAGGTCCCTTCGGGCAGAGGCATTGTTGAAAGGATAGACAAAAGTACAAAGAGTCTTACACTGAGAGGCCACATGGGTAACTTCACAATGGATATATTGAGCATTAGAAGCCAAAACAGAAAGAGAAACCACTTTGTGATTCCACAAAACCCAAATGTGACCATTGTAATGAGCATTATAATTATCAACTATAGAATAACAGGAAGAGAAACCTTTAGCAATAGAGACAGCCTGATGAGCTTTAACATGAGTTTCTAAAATACCACAACAATCCACTTTATTTAGCAATAAGAAGTCTGAGACCTCCCGCTGCTTTAGAGGGTCATTTAACCCTCTAATATTCCAAGAGGCAAAGATCATTGAGAATTGACCCCTCCAGGGTCCAATTCGTCTTCTAACATAGCATCTGAAACTACAGTAACAACATTTTCTTCATTTAGGTCTCCAAGAGTTTGAAATTTATTTCCGAGATTGAGTGCTACAGATTCTCTTACAGCAGCAGTTTTGTTACGTTGCATAGATCCACTACCCTCGAGATGTTGAAGACGGGGAGTATATTCTTTCTCAACTGAATTCGCAGCAGCAGTAGGCTCAACCACAGGGTCTGGCTGCGCCTGAGTTACTTCATAGCTTGGAGCAGCCTTGGGCAGCGAAGCAACCGTAGGGGGTGGCACTGCTTCTGGTTGGGACTGAGTTACTTTCACTCGATACATCTTCCTAGGCTGCAACCCAGCTCTACACTTGTCTTTGGTGTGCCCTATTCTTCTGCAAGTATGACAGAAATAAGGAATCCATTCATACTCGATCTTCTGCTCAACTTTACCATGATAAGGAGTTATGAAACTCATTGATGTAGGCAGATCTTTTGATATATCAACTTCAATAAGTACCCTAGCAAAGGCTAACTTGCTTTTATTAGTCGTGTACTCATCAGCACAGATTGGCCTACCCACATAACTTGCAACCTTACTCAACCCTTTGCTTGACCAAAAACAAGGATCAAGATTGGGGAACTTAACCCAAATGGGAATGACAGAAACAGCATGAAGTTCCTCAACAATCGTAGTGCTCCATTGTTTAAGAACCAGAGGAAAGCCATTCATGTTGCATGAATCATTCATTATCTTCTCACACTCCTCCTCATTAGAAAATCGAAAATAGAACCATCCCTTAGCAAAATATAAGACCTCTGGTGGCTCTACATGGTTCCACGATTTGGTCACCAAGGATTGCATATGAGCCAAGGTAGTTTGACGGCCTAAAACGGTCCCGACAAGGGTGTTTCTCCAGTATTCAATTTCCCCAGCAATATCTAATTCCTCAATTTCAATTTCAGAATTTAATTTAGGTTTAACAAAAGATAGATGCATACCCTTATTGGAAGCATTAGAAAAACGATCAGTTGGATGAATTTTAGACGCAGATCCATGCTCAGTTGACGATGACCCACCGGAATTAGGACCCTTAAAGAGCTCGGCAAAGGTCGCCTTAGGTGGTACAGGTGATGGAGAAACCGAGGAACTTGGTTCAACCACTTCTGTATCTGCTACTTCAGTATCACAACCATCCAAATTATCCGATGACCTCGGTGGACGAGGATGCAGAGGCGGCCGACCCCTCCTGCCCCTAGAACTTAACTTAAGTTATTTTTGCTGAACTTAACTTATTTTTGCTTAATTTTGCTGAACTTAACTTAACTTATTTTTGCTGAACTTAACTTATTTTTGCTTAACTTAACTTAACTTATTTTTGCTGAACTTAACTTAACTTATTTTTGCTGAACTTAACTTATTTTTGCTTAACTTTTCTGAACTTAACTTATTTTTGCTGAACTTAACTTAAATTAAGTAAAGTTAAGTCCAAAAGAACAGGCCTAAGCCATTAACTCCAACAGGTCTTTAGTCATTAGAAAATTGTTTTAATAACATACTTATTTGTATTGAAAGAAGTCAGCTCTCTCCTCCACTTAGGTTAGTCTATGTTCTGTGACAGTTGTTCTTCAATCTTCACCTACCAATATTGACATGCTGGGGTTAATGATAAATCAACTACCGTTTTTACTAATGTCACTCAAGTTGTGAAAGAATGGATGGATAGTAAGATACTCATATAATTACTAGTAATTAGCTTCTATTTCAGTGGCATTAAACAAAAGTGTGGTGGCGTTATCACCAAGCTTAAATATGTCTCAATTGCACGTGTACTATTGTATGCTTGTAGTGAGATGGGTGTCGAATTCAAGGACGGTGTTGTTTTTTAGGTTAATCGGGGTAGGAAAAATTTTCAAAGTAACTACAGCCCGTGATGAAACTTAGTGGTTAAAATTCAGGTGAAAATTCAAAAGATCTCAGTTTCAAGCCCCTTCAAGGCTTCAATAGCGGCCTTATTGAGCTTATTATGGCCTAAAACTACCTTGTTCACATCTGGTAAATACTGAAGACCTACCAATTATTGGTTTGTTCGTCATCATAAAAAGTTGCTTCTAGATTCAGTTCGAGATACAGAACAGAAATCCGAATCAACACCGAATTGGAACACAATGAATTTATGCCAATGAGATTATTTTTAAACTATTTGATAAACATGAATAGCTTACTTTATGCAATGAGCCTTATTGATAGATACGTCATTTTGGAAAATTATTTGATAAATAAAATATCTATCATAATATTAATGGGTTGTCATCTTCACTACATTTTGTTATTTTGAGATGTTACCCCCGGAATATGCTTTTATCAATTTTTTGTTGGTCGTGTCAATTTCGTGGTCGTTCCATTAAATTGTTGGAATCTGATTGATCATTAGGGATTAGTTAGAAGTGCGATTTTTATCTTGGGCCTTTGAGAAACAACCTTCTTGTGTTCACAATTTGCAGTACACTTGAGAGGCACAAGGTTGCTGTTGTTTTTGTACTTTGGAAATCATTTAGCAAGATCAATTTGCTATTGCTATAGTGGGTCGTGATCAGAACTACATTTTACGATGTTATTCCTTGGTTTTTATTTCTTTGTCGGACTTACAGATTGTATCAATTCTATGACTTCTTCTGAGTCATTGAAATGATTTACAGCTTTCCTTCATTTTAGCTCGTGTTTTGTTCCTCCATAGTTTGGTTTTATTTTGAACTTGATTGATCGTGAATTCATGATTGCTACCGCACCATGTAATCATGTATGTGATATGATATAGTCAGTCGTGGTGCTGCTGTGAAATGGTGACTAAATTAGCTATTCATTTTTACTTGATATACATGATATAGTCAGTCAGTCAGTCACCTATATAAACATTTGATTTTATGGCAGCAAAGTTTGCAACTTTGAATACCATTTACTGAGATTATTTCTCTTTCATTGTTGAATTAGACAGAAAAACAAAGGCTTTATGCCGCTCAAGCTCTTGTGGAGAAACTGTTGGAGGACAGTCTTGTCAAACTTCAGGAGGAGAACTCGAAGCAAGATAATACCGTGATTTGGGAGCTAGGTGCTAGTCGGATACAACATCTTCAAGATCAGAAAATTTCAGAGAAAGACAAAAGGCCCACTGATCTAAAGACTAAAAAAGAGATGAAAGTTGAACGACTTGGAACGCTCCTTAAATCCGTCAAGAACAAGAAGTCCGAAGGGAGTTCTCCTGTACATTCTGACCATTCAAAAGCTGCTGATCTTGTTTCAACTACTACCCAAGTTGAACCTAACAGTTCTTCAAACAGTATCGCCTTTGCACTGAAAAAGGTCTTGTCTGAAGCAGCTTTTACTCGTCTGAAAGAGTCTGATACAGGATTTTACCAGAAGGTATTATTTACATTTTATAACTGCAACAGGGTGTAATTTCTCGTTTGCTATACAGTGGAATCAATTAAATAACAAAATCTTTTTAAATTCAGACTTTGCAAGAACTGATTGACCTCTCCCAGAAATACTATGATGATGATGCTTTACCTAAGCTGATAATTGAACTTGAATATAATTTGAATATTTCGTTTCTATGGTTTAGCGTATGTTCAAAATTAAGTACAAAAAAGAAGTTTTGCCAACTAATTTGATGTCCTAGCACACAGCTAGTAGACATTGGATCACCACTGAATGCTTAGAACAACCCATTATATAAATTTCTTATCATGTACAGGTTGCTGATTTTGTTCACTAGAACTTCACCTGTTAATGGACGGGCGTTGACTTATTTTATGCAGACAAGGGGTCTTTGTATGCGTTCTCTTGGGCGTGTGGTAAGCTTCTTTAAAGAACTGATAATACAAGTCAATCCCTTGAAAGTTTCAATTTCGACATTCTCAGGATGTTCTCTTATATTCGTCTAAAACGATATCAAATGGATGTTGTACATAGGACTAGAAATCCATGAACCTTAAAAAACACAAGATATCACTGTGGAGGATGAGATAAACTATAAGTCATAATTACCTGAAAAATAGTACAGTACATAACAAGCTCTTAGTCAAGTTTACGGCGAATTGACAGAACTTAACAGTTGCGTTTACATTTAACTATCGCAGATTGTAGAATTTATAATTCTATCTTAGTACTTCAATTGTCGAGCGCCTGCTTTCAAAGTCACAGGTCCTTGGGAATCTGCAAGCGTCAATGTTACAAGCAGAGTAAGTGTACTGTTAGCAAGAACCTTCTAATCAAATCGAAACTGTTATATTTTTTGTTACTCATAAGCATGATATGTCGAATGATATACCACTTGCAGGAAGATTTGTCTTTTACTAGCATTGGGAAGGTTGTCTCTTGCTGATTGAAGTCTGCTTATGGCATCAGTTATTTTCATTCGATCATGTGGCAAATGGTTGGAGCACGACACTCCTACACTAATCACAGAAACAATGCATTCCACTCTTTGTTGAAGCTCATCTTTATTTGCACTTTTGTCATCGACTTCTTCAGTAAGATTGTCTTTTTCAAGTAATGGATCTACAATTTGCAAGACATGTTCAGGTAATGCTGCTTCTGCATACAGATGAAGGTTGTAGTCTTCCTTGAACATGTTGTCTGTTGGACTCTTCCCTGTCATGAGCTCGAGTAGCAATATGCCATAGCTATAAATGTCACCATCTTTAGACGCTTTGCTTCCGAGGCCATACTCTAACATGTTAATCCATTGGCAATGGTTAGACACATAAATGCTGGAAAAACTGGCTTACAGATAGTCAGGCTTTAGAATATTTCAGACTATCCCAAATTTAAGTTTTAAATCGGGGTCAATATTATTACCAGGAGCAGCGTAGCCTATAGTGCCCCTGATTCCAGTTGTGCTACTTTGATTCGGATGTTGTGGTTGAGTAAGAAACCTTGCTAATCCAAAATCCCCAACATGAGCAACCATATCATCATCTAGCAATATGTTGCTTGGTTTCAAGTCGCAGTGCACAATTGGAGTTTCACACTCATGGTGAGTGCATGTGCCACATCAATCGCTATATCCACCCTTTGGGCAAGGCTCATCTTTCCGTCAACTCCATGCAACCACCTGTCTAAACTTCCGTTGGGCATGAACTCATATACTAGACCCTTAAAATCATCTCTGAAAATCAATACTGGAGCAAGCTGTTATGATGCCTACCAGATTCCGGTGACGGATATTCCTTAATGTTTTGCACTCTGACATGAAGCTCTTTGACCCACCGCTGTGTTGTAGGTTGAGAACTTTCACAGCAACCATCTTTCCATCCAAAATCCCCCTGAACACTGATCCAAAAGCCCCCCTCCCAAGTAAGTTCTCTGAAGAAAAACCAGCTGTCGCTTTGAGTAACATGTCGTAAGACACTTTCATAATTGCATTCCCCGTCACTGAACCTGATAAAAGAGGTGTCTTCTTGTTTTTGATACATGCCAGGTAAAGCCCTGCTCCCATGGCAACACCCCAACAAGTGTACTGACTACGGGGATTATCAACTTAAGGGCATGAGGCATTGTTCTTTTTTTCCTTTTTGTGCTTTCATCCTGAATGCACTTAGGCAAATGCAACTGCTGAATCCCTCCACAAAGCCTGCTATTGGCAGCAACAAAAATTGCACTTGCATTTGCAAATACTGAATTTGTTGGAACACTTCCCTCAAAATCGTTGTAAGATAAGTTTAGGTAATATAATGTGGGAAATCTGGAGAAGAAGGGGGGAATTGGGCCAGACAAATTGTTTCGAGAAAGGTCAATTCTTTGGAGGCTAGATAAAGAAGCGAAGGATGAAGGAATTTCCGTCCATATACAAATATTGAAGAGCTGAACAGTACCCAAGGCCCTCTGGAATCACACCTGAGAACTTGTTCTTAGACAGTATAAACTTTACTAGGCTGGTCTGTTTACTACTCTCAAAGGATAGAGCGCCTTCCAAATAATTATGAGACAAGTCTACTTCAATATATGTTGCAGATCCTTCAAATAGCTCACTGCTCAAGGTTCCGTTGAGCTTGTTGTATGATAAATTCAAGAACAACAAGCTTTCGCAAGACCCGAGGCTTGGAGGTATGCTCCCTTCCAATATGTTGTCCTGTAGACGAAGGTCGCTTAAGCGTGATAAATTTCCCAAAGACTTTGGAACTTTACCTGATAGTCTGTTGGAATAAAAATAAAGTGATTCCAGAAACTGAAGCTTCCCGATATCATGAGGAAGAGATCCTGTTAATTTGCAGTTATCCATAACTAAATTAACAAGGCTAGCGAGATTGGTAATGCCTGCAGGAATTGTTCCGCTTATCAGAGTATCTTCAGCAACAAACCATTGCAAAGAGGTGGAGAGATTGGCTACAGCATTAGGTAACATTCCGGAAAAATTATTATTTCCAAATCTAGGATTGTTAACTGAGTACAGCTAACTAATGTATTTATGAAGTTGATATTACCTGCTAGGTAATTCCCTTGAATAGATAAATCGAATAGGCTATAAGAGTACCTAAAATCATGAGGAAAGCTTCCAGTAAAACTATTGTTGTCAAGTCCAAGAATCTGAAGTGCTGTGAGGTTTTGTATCGTGATTGGAATTGATCCTGAAAATTTGTTATCCCCGAGGTCCAACCAATTCAAACGAGGAACGGTGAGGCCCAAATGCTGGGGAGTTCTCCGTGCATTTGGTTGTCAAGAAAATCAAGAACTTGAAGGGATGAGATATTGAATAGGGATGTGGGAATTGTGCCAGAGAGTTGATTCTCTGAACATGCAAGGATTGTTAGATTTTGCATCCTACCAATGCTACTTGGGATTGTTCCTGTAAATGAGTTCCCTGCAGCAGATACTGTTACTAAGGAGGTTAGGTTTTGTATGATGTCGAAAAGAGGGCCTGTAAAGTAGTTATTGTGCACACGAAGGTCTTGTAGCTCCGACAATGCACTTAATCCTGCTGGGAGTCTTCCCCGGAGCTTGTTGAAGCCTAAGGAAATATATCTGAGGCTGCGCCAATGAGATATATTGGCTGGAATTTCACCTACAAGTGTGTTATTATTTAGCCGTAGTTCTTCTAGCCTTAATACATGACTGACCTGTTTCGGGATTTCACCAGTTAAACTATTATTATAGAGCTTAATGATTTTCAGGAAGCTAAGGTTTCCTATGAAGGGAGATATGGTTCCTGCCAATCCTTTTGAACTTAAATCCAATACAGTCACCCGATTATGTGCGCTCCCACGAGTAATCCCCTCCCAACTACAATGCGGAATAGTCTCATTCCAAGAACTTAAAACCTCATTCAGATGATCTACTAGTCGGTTTTTGATTGCTAGCAATGCGACTCGGTCAGTCTCATTGCCCGGGTACTTGACACTACCTTGGGCTTCAGTTGCTGCAATATTTTGTACCAGGAAAACAAAAATGACAAGAAAAGCTGGTTTCTTTCTCAGTGAAGAAATGAAATTTTGTTGGTGTATTAGTTTCATTCTTGTAAGCAAATACAGTAGTTTTGAAGTGTGTGTTGATCAACTTGATATTTCTTTTTGTTATAGGCATATTAATTAATCATAGTTTATACGTGATCTCACAAATTCTTATTTAAGACGTATGTAATCTGCGTATCTGTTTTAAGTTCAAGACGGGTCAAGTAGTGTGGATAAGATGAAAGCGGATGCATAGGTAAAGTAACGGGATTTGTCATATATGCTCAACTGAGTTGAATTTTAACCTGTTTTAATGTTAAGACGGATACATCTCTCTCAACGAAGACTAAATGGTGGGATCTACATCTCTTAGCCATTAATTCGACATGTTTTTAGTCATTAGAAAACTATTTTAATAATAGACTGTTTGGACCCACGTAGTCACTTTTATGTGACCGTGGTTCTTCACCTACCATTCTACCAATATTGACATTCTATCAGAGATGAAGCTTTAATGTGTCTCAGTTGCACACGTACAAGATAATTGTAGGCTTGTAGTGATCCAAACCTCTAGTACCCTGCAGAATTAGACTGGTAATCGTCTCTTATTTGGCCTGATTTGACATTGACCCGACCCCATTGAATCCAAAACAACTCAAATATATTAAGTTGAGTAACCAAATAAATAAATAAATAAAAACTTAACTAGACTGAAATTACACCAAATGGAACAGATATCCAAATTGAATCACCCGTCTGCCATGTTCAAGTTATACAGAGTATCTATCATGCACAACGGGTTGCCATGTTAATGCCAACGAGTTTATTTTTAAACTATTTGATAAACACGATACATTGAATTATCTATCATGCATTCATATAGAATGAACGGTCATAGTTAGCACAATGAACTGGTTACCATACACAAACACAATCGTCTTATACACAATTACCATGGTGGAAACTAGAAAGGGTAATTGATGCAAGCAACGGCTTAATTAATCAGCAGAATGGGTAATTGTAGCAAGCTAAAGTTGGATGAACTCATTATTCTCTTTCCTTATACACCTCGAGTCCATAGGTTCAAGAGCGCCCGTAAATACCTGTATAGATAAAGAGTGCTAAAGCAAGCATAATAATGGTACGATTAGAGAATAGACAAAAAAAATTTTACTCAATGGAAACACAATACATCAAGAATTTACATGGTCACATTTCACGGCATGGTTTCAACAGACAATGCAAAGCATTTGCTTCGCTTAAATTCTTAAATTGAAAGTTAACAAGTTCAATTTGCAATTTTTTCCTTGAAACAAAGTTTATTTTGCAATTTGTCTGCTACGTGATACAATGCAGACTATCCCATTGCATACTTCTGGGTCCAGCTCCTTGCGGTCGACTCATACTTGGCTCTGTCGGCCTTGTACATGTGAGCAATCTCGGGTACAAGGGGATCATCAGGGTTTGGGTCCGTCAGAAGAGAACATATTGAGAGCAGTACCTTAAAGATGAAACCAACAAATATCAGGATACAGGAGTACCATATAAAAAGAATTGTAGACTTCAGAACCTAAGCACAGTACCTTAGAAATTGTCAATGCAGGACTCCACTGCTCCTTTAGAATGTCGAGACATATGCTACCATTGCTGTTGATATTTGGGTGGAAAACTTTTGTCCTGAATGCAACCTGCAACATAGCATCGATATAAATTTTGAAAGAAACAACCAACAAAACTATGCCGAGAAAAATAAAAAATTAAGGAGCGCAATTGAAAACTACAGGAGTAAGGAATTTTATCTCATAACAGCGTGATTCAAATTCGATACTTACTCATGTCTAAACACTAAACAGCAAATCTCCAATCATCAAAAAAATACATGTAACTATGCAAGCGTCAGTGATGGGTAGCAAGTAAAACGTGTGTCCCAGACGAAGGCCACAACATTGATGAAAACTTGCAAATTTTACAGACCAATAGGTTATAGGACCCATAAGCTCATAGTCATCCTAACAAAAACAAAGAGAATTGAAGGTCGTACCTTAGGCGGTTTAAATGGATAATCAGGGGGGAAATGGATAGTCACTAAAAATACTCCCCCGGCATATGGGCTATCTGAAGGACCCATTATTGTAGCTTGCCAATGAAACATGTCTTCTGCAACAGGGCCTGTATTACGAAAAGGCAAAATCAAAAAACATGTTTATTGTCAGATCAGCTAAATGATCCAAACAAAAGTTCATCCACATGAAAAGTACAGACAGTAAAGCAGATTATGTCAAATACTATCATGAAGGTAAGCTACCCTGCTCCCACAGTTCAGCCAACCAATAAGTATCTATCCAAGTACAACGCAATCTATTGAACCCCAAGTAAGTTGATCCAAACTCAAGTTTACATGGTTAAAATATGTCCACGGGAATGACCACTTATATTGGTATCACACATGGCTAAATAAGCGTTAAGGTGTTATTGGGTTCATGTTGAGCTCTGTCATTGGACTACTGCATTGCTTCTTCGATGCATTAAAACCCCGTCATTGATTTCACACAAACTTCAGTACAATTGATGCAAGTAAACATAAATGTGCATTTGCAGCTACAAACATCAGTAGCTACAAATAGGAAACCGTGACTGATCAACTATCAATATAATTTACACACTCATTATCTAAAACCGCAAAAGAAAGACAACAGCCAACTAACAACCCTAAACTATCCTTACTTCCATCCTCTCAACACTTATTGCTTCAAACACACAATCAAACAAACATTAATCGGTCCATGCTACATCATTTTTTTTAAGAAAGGTGGTAACTTTCCCTCCCATCTTAAACAAAACCTCCGACAATCGAGTAAAATCCCAAATAAACTCTCTCTTCATACAAAGATAAACCATGGATCTACAAAAGTAGATACCTTTAAATTCAACTCACTCTAATCTAACCCCATCTTTACAAAAATTAGCAAAATCCTACTAATTAATCAAACTCAATAACACTAAATACCAGCAAAATCAATACCATGAACCCGATTTTGAGTATTCGCTAAATAACCTCAAATTCTTAACAGCTATTAAAATAGCAACCAACAACAGAGCCTTAGTAATAACAAAATAATTTCGGGCCGGCTAACATGAATCATCATCCAAAACCATCTACGAATGTGCGAAACAGCTAACTAAATTTTTGCATAAATAATCAATGTTAACAAAACAATTAACACGAAAAAAACTTGTAATTTCTTGAATTAAGAAAGATAAAAAAAGAATTGAAGAAAAATACCAGCGCTACAGGAAGTAGGAGGATCTTTCTGAAGATCCTTGAGCTCCTTGAGGATTCTCTTGGACGCCATGGATACGCCGCCGATAAATCAAACGCAAACCCTAACCCTAATTATTTTCCGACGAATGAAATAATTGAGCTATGAATGAAGAAAAAGAATGGTAAATTAAATTGGGTGAAAACGAGGGATATAAAAGGAAAGAAAGCAGCTTATTGTTTACGCCAACATGAATATGAATATGAATATGAATATATTGAATTGAATATCTGTGGGGTCTACTTTTCTGGATTCCATATTCTTCCCCCTTGTCTTTTTTTTTATAATTTTTTATATTTGTGGTTCACTTTCTTTTACTATTTCTTTCCTGTAATGATTAGGGGTGTTCAAAGTAAATTGAACCGTAATAACCAAACCGAGAAACTGAAAAACCGTGCATTTTTTAGGTTCGGTTAACCGAACCTTTTAGGCAAAGCGGTTCGGTGAACCGAACTGTGAAGTTTGTCATGGAAACGGTTCGGTTTAGGT
>JAOWBH010116424.1:0-13982 GCA_028566215.1 Silene coronaria | reverse complement strand
GACTAAGGACGTATTTAAACTTACTTGGTAGATTGCCCGAGGTACTCGACCGAATAGGTGCCACTCGGTCGAGTGTTAAAGCACTCGGTCGAGTAAGGCGTACTCGGTCGAGTAAGGCGTACTCGGTCAAGTAAGGCATACTTAGTCGAGTGTTTCTACAGCTCGACCGAAAGTTTTGACGTCAGACCGATATTTATTAACTCGGGATCCCCGACCTAAAACATTTTATTTTTAATTTCCGTTCCTCTCCTCTCTTAATCAAGCAACCTACTTCTCCCTCTACCCTTCCACCATCATACACATCATCAGTAAACTTTCTCTCGGATGGACCATGGCTCGGGGATGGATCTACGGTGTCAGATAGCCGTTGTCGATAGGAATTCGATTACTCTCGATGTAAGTCCTTTAGCTACTCGTGATTCACTTTATTGGTGTCTTAGAAACTATATAATGATAGAACTATATGTGATATATGTTGTAGGCATTGTTGTGATTGATCTGTGAATTTCGTGATTTAGTAGCTTTGGCTAGAGTCAGCGAAAAGTAGGTTTACCTACTCAGTTATCATAGTTGTAGTATGTATTGTGTTTAATGTTATCCGCATTGTGTTGATGATATTGTTGATGTTGTTAATGATGAACAATGATATAGTTGATGATGTTGTTGTTGGTTGTGACGGTTGATGGTGGTGGTGATGATATGATGTATTGTGTTTTGTGAGTGGTTGGGAGACGGTCTCACCTCCGAGTTTCGCCCCTCGTGACTCCCCTCACGGAGGGAGATGTGCACATTAATGATTCAGGAATCGCTCGTGCGTCGAGCAGGGATTAGGTGGGGATTGGCTACGGTCCGCCACTGGCGGAGCGGATTACCTGTTGCGACGAGTAATCCATGTGTGGAGTATGGAGTGGATGAGTATGGTATTGGTTTACGTTATCTTGATACTTTGTACATGATTATCTTAGTAGTATGATTTACTGATGTATTGGTTGTTGTTGGTGTCTTCTTTCTTGTTGTGTTCTGCTGTCTTTATTTAAAACAGTCTAAGTCGATTTCTCCTCATTATTTCCACCCCCATCTTCTCTAAAACTCCACAAAACTCCCTATCTCTCAATCCATGGAAGCCTTATCGACCCTTAGCTACTCGACCTCGTTCTTCTACTCTCAAGTCAATCTCTCAGCTCCTACTAGAAAGGGAATACTCTTCCTTCTCTTCTACTATTCCAATAGTTTTGGTAGTTAGGGTTTCGAATTTTCATCTCGCTTCAATGCATACTAAGATTTTAGTAACCAACATTCTTTACTTGTATTTGAAAATTGATGCTATAAACCCTTAATTTCCATGCTTCAATTTTGTCTTTCCGGAATTTCTAGGGTTCCATCCCAAAATATGATTTTCATGCTCAATCCCATATTTGAGATTGAATGTAAGTAGAGGATTAGATTTTCTATCCTACCAAGAGTCTATTTAGGAGGATTTGGTCTCACAAATGCATTCCCAACATCGATTACTTGGTCATGAGCAACACCAATTATTTTCCAATTCATCCCTAACACTCTATCCGGAACCTTGTTGGAACTTTAAAATTTTTGCAGTATGCTGAGGCCACAACACGAGTGCAACAAGAGGAGCCGCACCAACCCCACTATGGAATGAGGGGAATCGAGCCAAGGACCAACCGTGCCACCGGTAGATGCTTTTCCGCAGGTAGTATTCTCTAGATATACGCAGCGTAAGGCCTTTATCGCCCTTATGGATGTACCAATGAAAGCTACCCGTTGTGTCAACACAGCCATTTTGGAGGAATTGGGTATTGAGAGGGATATTCAACACATATTTGTGATCTTAGGATTGAGTGGCCTTTACCGACTTCGCAAGAAGGCATATGCTTACCTAACCCTGGAATTCTTGAGCTCTTATCATTATGATGCTGAGGAGGAGACGTGAGTTTTCAGCTTATGAACCGGGATTTTGAGTTAACCATGGACCAATTTGCTGAGTACCTGGGTTTAGAAAAACCAAAGGAGGAGTACCTTAGGACCATAGTAAGTGAGGGACGGGCACCGGAGTACATGACCTTGTTTAGTAGGAGGCCGCTTGCTAACGCAAGCTCGATGCTTATTAATGATGTGCAACATGTAGTGTTGCGTATTTTCTTGAGGATATTGACCTGTTTATTGTATAGGAGGAATGATGTGAGTAATTTGAAGTCAAAAGAGGTTGTTCTGTTAGCATCCTACCTTAACCCTCTTCGAAGGGAACTCGTCTATTTTAGTGCCCCGGCTATCGTATGTGCTAGTTTAGAGCATATGACAAAGAGAGAGCACTGTCACCTTAATTGTGGGGCTATTGTGACTCGCTTGGCATAGCGCCTGGCAAATTTCGAGCCCCCAACTGACCTTAAGGCCATGTTTAACGGGATACCCGCTATCGACCGGAACTATCTTCTTCGGTGCAAGTGGCTGAGAAAGCTGAGTGATGGGACTCTGGCCTGGAGGGTTAAAGGGACTAGGTGGTTGATCTTACCTAACCCGAATGCTTTACCTGTGATTGATCACCTACCCCAGACCGATCCGGATAGTGAGGTACCTGACCTTCCAGCCCAGCGGTACCTCATTCCTGAGGAGTTCCTCCAGGTGTTACCTGGGCCTACGTTGGCACCCGGCCGTCGCAATCGGCCAAGCGAGTCCCGAGGGAGGAGAGAGCCTAGTAGGCTAGTGACCGAGCCACCCTTTGTGCCATAGGACTATACTCAGTACCCACAGCAGTTCTACCCCCAGTACCAGCTATACTCGCCTTATCCGACGGCTTATGACCCTAGGATGCAGGTTAGTGAGCTTGCGGACCGAATTAGTTCGACGCTGGTGATGCGAAACATGTAGGAGATGACCTACTGGCAGGACATTGGGAGGACGGGGGCCCGGCCTATCTGGTGGTCGGGAGAGGAGAATGATGATAGGGTGTTTTAGGCATATGGGACGACTAGGGCTACGTGGGAGGCTACTCCACGTACCTTCGGCTACCTCATCGGACCGTGGGGAGCTAACTGGGCAATTAGTTGGATGACTGGGGGAACTGGATGCATGGGGGTTATGGTGGGGGTGCAGACTACTGAGGCCAGGGCGGCAGAATGGGGTCCTTTGGAGTTGGTGTCTCCGTGTTATAGTTATTATTATTGCTGCAATGATTTAATCTGTATGTGTTTTAAGTGTTTTAGTTGGATGATTAATGAGTTGGTGTGATGAAGTATCGAAGTCAATTTTTTTGCTGATAACTCAATCGAGTAGAGTTTAGTATTCAGTCGAGTAAGACTTACTCGACCGAGTACAACGAAGTACTCGACTGAGTGATTATTTCTGAGTTGAATTTTACATTCTGGAGTCAAACTACTCGACCGAGTAAAGTAATAACTCGGTCGAGTGCCTGGCACTCGACCGAGTCCTCTAGACTCGACCGAGTGTTTACTGTTTGGAGCCCTCTTTGAAAGATGAATGCTTGTTTTTATACGTAATAACCTCGTGAATAGATAATTACGTGTTGTTTATGTTGAACAATATGATGTGCTTATGCGTTACGTATTCGATATGGATATGCATCGCGTGTGACATATGATATGTGGTAACGGAATCTCCGGCGGTAACATGAATGAGTGACGATGTGTGTTATGGGCACGTAATTCTTGGAAGTGGATAAGGTGACGATTAGGAGTGTGTGGAGGTCGTACCTTTTGATATGGTACAAGTGTTGGATAATATCTGTATTACTCTATTCTTAATAGTTAACACCAGTATTTCTGTGCATTGTACATCTATGAACATGTTTGAATGACGAATTGTCATACCTGTTGTTGGTTGCATAAATTATTTCTAATTTCAGACTTGGGTAGCATTGGCATAATTAATTTCCGTGACTGGAAAACATGTTGTTTAGTTGATACATTTTCATTAGAGAAATCATGCATTCGACCTATAACCTCACGTGTTGTACACCTTGGGAGTGATCTTCGGGGACGAAGTTTCTTTTTAGGGCGATAGAGATTATCGCGACATGAATTTCACATGTTATCATAATCAAACTATCATTTTTAGCATGTATTCACCTATTGGCATGAGTTGTTTCATGTTTATCATGTGATGCATATTCCCTATCCACATACATTCACATGACATACATCTGCGTTTAATCATCGATTGTTAATTACCACCATGACTCGTTCTGTACATGTCGTGTCTCGTTTGTATATTCGCAATCTTAAATTTTAAACATAAGATGCATGTTAACTGTGAGTCGCGACAATTCTTTAAGGGGGATAGGTCGTACACTTGATCATAACATGATATAAATACAGTTTCTACTGTTTAACCATTTGTCGTCCTTCTCTTTGGGGTGTGTAGCGAACTTCGAGAACGAAGTTTCATTTAAGGGGGGAAGACTGTAATACCCGCCACCTTAGGGTACCCGGTGATTGACATTAGACGGACCTTAACTTGCCTGGGTCGTGACTAAGGACGTATTTAGACTTACTTGCAGGATTGCCCGAGGCACTCGACCGAATAGGTGCCACCTGGTCGAGTGTTAAAGCACTCGGTCGAGTAAGGTATACTTGGTAGAAGAAGGCATACTCGGTCGAGTGTTTCTACATCTCGACTAAGTGTTTTGACGTCAGACCGATATTTATTAACTCAGGATCCCTGACCTAAAACATTTCAATTATCATTTCCTTTCCTCTCCTCTATTAACCTAGCAGCCTACTTCTCCCTCTACCCTTCCACCTCCATACACATCATCAATAACCTTTCTCTTGGATGGACCATGGCTCGGGGAGGGATCTACGGTGTCGGATAGCCGTCGTCTTTAGGAATTCGATTACTCTCGATGTAAGTCCTTTAGCTACTCGTGATTCACTTTATTGGTCTCTTAGAAACTGTATAATGATAGAACCATATGTGATATATATTGTAGGCATTGTTGTGATTGATCCGTGAATTTCGTGATTTCGTCGCTTTGGCTAGAGATCAGCGAAAAGTAGGTTTACCTACTCAGTTATCATCGTTGTACTATGTATTGTGTTTAATGTTATCCGTATTGTGTTGATGATATTGTTGATGTTGTTAATGATGAATAATGATATAGTTGATGATGTTGTTGTTGGTTGTGACGGTTGATGGTGGTGGTGATGATATGATGTATTGTGGTTTGTGAGTAGTTGGGAGACGGTCTCACCTCCTAGTTTCGCCCCTCGTGACTCCCATCACGGAGGGGGGTGTGCACATTAATGATTCCAGATTCACTCGTGCGTCGAGCGGGGATTAGGTGGGGATTGGCTGCGGTCCTCCACTGGCGGAGCGGATTACCTGTTGCGACGGGTAATCCATGTGTGGAGTATGGTATTGGTTTACATTATCTTAATACTTTGTACACGATTATCTTAGTAGTATGATTTACTGACGTGTTGGTTGTTGTTGATGTCTTATTTCTTGTTGTGTTCTGCTGTGATCCATTTGATATTGCCGGCAAATGGTGAGCAGTCGTATTTTTAGGTACTCGTATTGCTGGCTTAGCTGTTGGGTTGGGCGGAGTGCGTTGTTCGTTGTCGACATGTATGGGGAGAGTCTTGTAGATGGTCTCACCATGTATTACATTTTATAGACGAGTTGTAATCTCATTGTATTCCGCTGTAATCACGTTTATATACATATTTAATGGTTTTCATTATGGTTTTCGTGATACTTACTTCCTCAGGAAACCGAGATGGTGGCAGCTTAGTCTACTAGGGAACGTCTTGCTAATGGCTCCCCGGTAGGGTGGGGTGTTACAAGTGGTATCAGAGCCACGATTTTGGAACCTGAACCCAATGAATCTAATTGAATGTAAAGATTCTAATAAAATGAACATGGTGTATGTGTACTGGAAGCCCCCGACGCATGTTTGGTTTTGGGTGAGAAGGCGCCCTCACTTCATGACCCGGCCCTAGTACACTTAAGTCAGTCACGATGAGGTGAGGAATTGGAAGGGAAGTAATATTGCGTAGTATGGTGTGTGATTTATATTCTTTGGAGTTGATCATGAGAATGGTTTATACTAATTGTGGTAAGATAAGACCATATAGAAATGTGATTGCTGCGATGTGAGTATTTAATATGTATCTGTATGAATAATGTGCTCACATGATGCCTTACGTTTCGATGTTTATAACGATATGGGATTAACATTATTTGTGTTCTCTTGTGCGGAAGATGGATGGTAGTATAGATATCGTTAGTAACGAGGTAGTTGTGAATGTGCAATTTTAGGTGTAGAGACTAACGCGTGACGAGTTCTAGACGCGTTCTGGACTCCGATCAGTACCATTTGTGATGCAGAAACACATATATCTTTTAGCAATTAGAAATATGACGTTTAGGGGGGACACTCGACCGAGTACATGAGCTACTTGACCGAATGTGTCGCACTCGACCGAGTTCAATCATACTCGATCGAGTATTAGGGGAGAAAGACTTTCTGCTCGTTTGTTTACCCCGACACTCGACCGGGTCACTTTTAACTCGACCGAGTAGACGACACTCGACCGAGTGCAATATGCACTAGACAAGTTCTCCTAGAATCGCGGTTCTGCCGTCTTTATTAAAAACAGTCTAAGTCGCTTTCTCCTCATTATTTCCGCCCCCATCTTCTCTAAAACTCCACAAAACTCCTTCTCTCTCAATCCTTGGAAGCTTTTTCGATCCTTAGCTACTCGACCTCGTTCTTCTACTCTCAAGTCAATCTCTCCGCTCCTACTAGAAAGTTAATACTCTTCCTTCTCTTCTACTATTCCAATAGTTTTGGTAGTTAGGGTTCCGAATTTCATCTCGCTTCAATGCATACTAGGATGTTAGTAACCAACATTCTTTACTTGTATTTGATAATTGATGCTATAAACCCTTAATTTCCATGCTTCAATTATGTCTTTCTGGAATTTCTAGGGTTCCATCCCAAAATCTGATTTTCATGCTTAATCCCATCTTTGAGATTGAGTGTAAGTAGGGGATTAGATATTTTATCCTACCAAAAGTCTATTTAGGAGGATTTGGTCTCACAAATGCATTCCCAACACCGATTACTTGGTCATGAGCAACACCAATTGTTTTCCAATTCATCCCTAACACTCTATCCGGAACCTTGTTGGAACTTTAAAATTTTTGCAGTATGCTGAGGCCACAACGCGAGTGCAACAAGAGGAGCCGCACCAACCCCACTGCGGAACGAGGGGAATCGAGCCAAGAACCAACCGTGCCACCAGTAGATGCTTTTCTGCAGGTAGTATTTTCTAGTATATGCAGCGTAAGGCCTTTATCGCCCTTATGGATGTACCAATGAAAGCTACCCGTTGTGTCAACACAACCATTTTGGAGGAATTGGGTATTGAGAGGGATATTCAACACATCTTTGTGATCTTGGGATTGAGTGGCCTTTACCGACTTCGCAAGAAGTCATATGCTTACCTAACCCTGGAATTCTTGAGCTCTTATCATTATGATGCTGAGGAGACAGTGAGTTTTCAGCTTATGAACCGGGATTTTGAGTTAACCATGGACCAATTTGCTGAGCACCTGGGTTTAGAGAAACCAAAGAAGGAGTACCTTAGGACCATAGTAAGGGAGGGTCGGTACATGACCTTGTTTAGTGGGAGGCCGCTTGCTAACGCAAGCTCGATGCTTATTAATGATGTGCAACATGTAATGTTGCGTATTTTCTTGAGGATATTAACCTGTTTATTATATAGGAGGAATGATGTGAGTAATTTTAACTCAAAAAAAGTTATCCTGTTAGCATCCTACCTTAACCCCTTTCGAAGGGAACACGTCTATTTTAATGCCCCGGCAGTCGTATGTGCTAGTTTGAAGCAGATGGCAAAGAGAGAGCACTGTCACCTTAATTGTGGGGCTATTATGACTCGCTTGGCATAGCGCCTGGCAAATTTCAAGCCCCCAACTGACCTTAAGGCCATGTTTTACTGGGTACCCACTATCGACCAAAACTATCTTCTTCGGTGCAAGTGGCTGAGAGAGCTGATTGATGGGACTCTGGCCTGGAGGGTTAGAGGGACTAGGTGGTTGACCTTACCCAACCCGAATGCTTTACCTGTGATTGATCACCTACCCCAGACCGACCCGGATAGTGAGGTACCTGACCTTCCAGCCCAGCGGTATCTCATCCCTGAGGAGTTCCTCCAGGTGTTACCTGAGCCTACGTTGGCACCAGGTCGTCGCAGTCGGCCTATTGAGGTTCTACGCGAGTCCAGAGAGGAGAGAGAGCCTAGTAGGCTAGTGACCGAGCCACCCTTTGTGCCATAGGACTATACTCAGTACCTATAGCAGTACTACCCCAGTACCAGCCATACTCGCCTTATCCGACGGCTTACGACCCTAGGATGCAGGTTAGTGAGCTTGAGGACCGACTTAGTTCGACGCTGGTGATGCGAAACATGCAGAAGATGGCCTACTGGCAGGACATTGGGAGGACGGGGGCCCGGCCAATCTGGTGGTCGGGAGAGGAGAGTGATGATAGGGTGTTTGAGGCATATGGGACGACTAGGGTTGCGTGGGAGGCTACTCCACGTACCTTCAGCTACCTTTCGTTTTCTTAAATTCAATGCATATGTTGTGGCTTGGATGGTAAGACTTATCTCTGCGAAAGATTGTGGAGACGGTGTCTCCGTGTTATAGTTATTATTATTGCTGCAATGATTTAATCTGTATGTGTTATAAGTGTTTTAGTTGGATGATTAATGAGTTGGTATGATGCAGTATCGAAGTCAATTTTTTTGCTGATAACTCGATCGAGTAGAGTTTAGTACTCGGTCGAGTAAGCCTTACTTGACCTAGTACAACGAAGTACTCGACTGAGTGATTATTTCTGAGTTGAATTTTACATTCTGGAGTTAAACTACTCGACCGAGTAAAGTAAGAACTCGACCGAGTGCCTGGCACTCGACCGAGTGTTTACTGTTTGGAGCCCTCTTTGAAAGATGAATGGTTGTTTTTATACGTAATAACCTCGTGAATAGATAATTACGTGTTGTTTATGTTGAATAATATGTTGTGCTTATGTGTTATTTATTCAATATGGTTATGCATCGCGTGTGACATATGATATGTGGTTACGGAATCTCCGGCGGTAACATGAATGAGTGACGATGTATGTTATGGGCACGAAATTGTTGGAAGTGGATATACGGTGACGATTAGGAGTGTGTGGAGGTCGTACCTTTTGATATGGTACAAGTGTTGGATAATATCCGGATTACTCTATTCTTAATAGTTAACATCAGTATTTCTATGCATTGTATATCCATGAAGATGTTTGAATGACGAATTGTCATACCTGTTGTTGTTGTATAAATTCTTTCTAATTTCAGACTTGGCTAGTATTGGCATAATTAATTACCGTGACTGAAAAACATGTTGTTTAGTTGATACATTTTTATTAGAGAAATCATGCATTCAACCTATAACCTCACGTGTTGTGCACCTTGGGAGTGAACTTCGGGGACGAAGTTTCTTTTAGGGGGATAGAGATTATCGCGACAAGAATTTCACATGTTATCATAATCAAACTATCCTTTTTAGCATGTATTCCTATTGGCTTGAGTTGTTCCATGTTTATCATGTGATGCATATTCCCTATCCACATACATTCACATGACATACACCTGCGTTTAATCATCGATTGTTAATTACCACCATGACTCGTTCTGTACATGTCGTGGCTCGTCTGTATATTTGCAATCGTTAAATTTTAAACATAAGCTGCATGTTAACTATGGGTCGCGACAATTCTTTAAGGGGGATAGGTCATACACTTGATCATAACATGATATAAATACAGTTTCTACTGTTTAACCATTTGGCGTCCTTCTCTTTGGGGTGTGTAGCGAACTTCGAGGACGAGGATCCATTTAAGGGGGTAAGACTGTAATACCCGCCTCCTTAGGGTACCCGGTGATTGACATTAGACGGACCTTAACTTGCCTGTGTCGTGAATAAGGACGTATTAAGATTTACATGGAGGATTGATCGAGGTACTCGAACGAATAAGTGCCACTCGGCCGAGTGTTAAAGCACTCGGTCAAGTAAGGCATACTCGGTAGAGTAAGGCGTACACGGTCGAGTGTTTCTACATCTCGATTGAGTGTTTTGACGTCAGACCGATATTTATTAACTCGGGATCCCCGACCTAAAACCTTTTAATTTTCATTTCCTTTCCTCTCCTCACTTAACCTAGCAGCCTACTTCTCCCTCTATCCTTCCACCGCCATACACATCATCAGTAACCTTTCTCTCGGATGGACCATGGCTCGGGGAGGGATCTATGGTGTCAAGTAGCCGTCGTCTTTAGGAATTAGATTACTCTCGATGTTAGTCCTTTAGCTACTCGTGATTCACTTTATTGGTCTCTTAGAAACTGTATAATGATAGAACCATATGTGATATATGTTGTAGGCATTGTTGTGATTGATCCCTGAATTTCGTGATTTTGTCGCTTTGGCTAGAGATCAGCGAAAAGTAGGCTTACCTACTTAGTTATCATCGTTGTACTATGTATTGTATTTAATGTTATCCGTATTGTGTTGATGACATTGTTGATGTTGTTAATGATGAATAATGATATAGTTGATGATGTTGTTGTTGGTTGTAACGGTTGATGGTGGTGGTGATGATATGATGTATTGTGGTTTGTGAGTGGTTGGGAGACGGTCTCACCTCCGAGTTTCGCCCCTCGTGACTCCCATCACGGAGGGGGATGTCCACATTAATGATTCCGGATTCGCTCGTGCGTCGAGCGGGGATTAGGTGGGGATTGGCTGCGGTCCCCCACTGGCGAAGCGGATTACCTGTTGCGACGGGTAATCCATGTGTGGAGTATGGAGTGGATGAGTATGGTATTGGTTTACGTTATCTTAATACTTTGTACATGATTATCTTAGTAGTATGATTTACTGACGTGTTGGTTGTTGTTGATGTCTTCTTTGTTGTTGTGTTCTACTGTGATCTATTTGATATTGTCGGCAAATGGTGAACAGTCATATTTTCAGGTACTCGTATTGCTGGCTTAGCTGTTGGGTTGGGCGGAGTGTGTTGTTCGTTGTCGACATGTATGGGGAGAGTCTTGTAAATGGTCTCACCATGTATTACATTTTATAGACGAGTTGTAGTCTCATTGTATTCCGCTGTAATCACGTTTATATATATATTTAATGGTTTTCATTATGGTTTCTGTGATGCTTACTTGCTCGGGAAACCGAGATGGTGGCACCTTAGTCTACTAGGGAAGGTCTTGCTAAAGGCTCCCCGGTAGGTTGGGGTGTTACATTTATGACGTAAACAACAAAATACAACATTAAAATTACAAATTAAAGAGAATTGGGATTTACACCCTCAAACTTACATGTTAATGGCACGAGATTTAACTAAAAATAATGTCTTAGTGGTAACCCGAGTTTAATATAAGAATGAAAGTGCCTTTGCTTAGCAAAGAATGATTAATGATAATTAAAGTTATTTAAAGTCAGTGTGTAGTTGGTCAAATTGGTCGGTCCATGCAAAAATTATGACAGTACTCGAAAGGATTCGAGCTAACGTGGTCGAATAAATCAAGCACGTTATGTCAAAGCGCAAGAGCGTAGGTCTAGAATGCAAAGAGAGAGAAGAGAAATGGCGGACACTCTCATGAAGAGTACGAGGTATGAAGACCTCTATTTATACTAATCACGAGCTGGGGTTTTGGATGTTTGGAAACTGCTGGAAATAGCCTAGGGAAGAGGCGCAGCCTGAGCTGCGTCCTGTGGAAGAGGCGCAGCCCTTGCTGCGTTCTTTCCCCAGTAGTATCCTATTCAGCACGTAAGATCTTTGCGGTTGGATTATGAAAATAGGAAGATAACGGCTTCCTTATTCCGCAAGATATGATATTTGGATGAGATATTTAATATTAAAATATTATTTGGCGATGGCATTATAGAAACTTCTGGGACGGGTTTAAACGGTATTATAAAATGAAGACGGTTTTTTACCCGAACTCCAAACGGACTCTAATTACTGTCAAAACGACCGTATCGGCGCGTAGATGACGACCAAGGGGTTGACACAATTGTTTGAGCTACAACTTGATGACGGATTAATAAAATGTCATAAACACGTACCATATATTAAACATGCGGCCTAATCATCACTAGGTGGTTTGCGGGAGGTGAAGAACGAGGTGTCGACGGAGCCTCCACTTTGACTGAGGCTTGGACATGGCGAAAGTCAAAGTATAGCGCTCAGGTCAATGGAAGATTACAACCTGAAGACTATGGCGACGCGAGGTGACTCAAGGGGACTGAGTCAAGGACCTATCGTCGGGAACAGTTTAGTGTTTGTCGACTATCGGGGAGGGTCGTTTAAAGTCTATTAGACTCATAAGGAGGCTTGGTAGACATGAGAAGAAATCATACCTGAGATTTCTGCTAAAAGGATTTCGCCCTTGCCCTCTAATAAAAGGATTTCGCCTGGCGTTAAATTGTCCGATGAAAGAATTGCGCCCTTGACCTCTGATAAAAGGATTTCGTCTGACGTTAACTGTGCTGAAATATTGCGCCCGTGACATCAGATAAAAGGATTTCGTCTGGCGTTAATTTGTGCTGAAAAGATTGCGCCAGTGACCTCTAATAAAAGTATTTTGTCTGGCGTTAATTTGTCTGATTCTAAAATATTGTGCCCGTAACGACTTATGTTGTGCTGGCGCTTAAAAAGAGATGTCCCGTAACGACTTGTGTTGTGCTGGCGCTTAAAAAGAGATGTCCCGGAACGACTCGTGTTGTGCTGGTGCTTAAAGTCTGATTTTGGAATTTGCCTCTGTCTTTTGTGTAAATGATCGAGAAATCGCGTGAACTTTCGCTAGGGAAATATTACGATGCATGAGATAAAATATCCTGAAAATATCCGCTGGGGAAAACCAGATCTGAAGACCGATCTAATCTCGCCATTGATCATGACTAAACCTGGTATGTATCTCGTCTTTTGCTTAATTTCGTTTGTGTCCTTTGCCATTTAATCGCCTTTGTCTTTATTTTGTTGAATTCATTTCTGTCGTTGTTTTGTTGTCTTTGCTGAGGTGTCTTTGCTGAATTGTGTTTGTCTTGCTGGGAGAAGTAATATAATACAATGTTGTTGATGAGAATTGTCTCGAATCTGGAAAATATCTTCCGAGGAGAAAGAAGGCTTGGCAAAAGCCCCTAGTTGGAACGAGCTTTGCTTCTGAGAGCTATCTGCATGGTTATTGGCCATACAAATTCGCAAAACTTAGGAACATATACGCACGCAAACAATTAGCACGTAAGCAATAAAGGTTTTGAAAGATTGTCTGTGTTTAAAACTTATTAAAAGTTAAAATTTGTCATCTGCAGCGTGTTATATGTATTTAATAGGCTCTAGACATGTGGTTGACACGACAGAGACTCGCACAGAAATAGACTGAAAGACTGAAAATTATACAGGCTAGTTGACGCGGACTGACTTAAGTTTGGCATGAAACCGGGATGACGTGGACAGACTTTACCAAAGTGTGTAACCCACGGCCAATTATGAGTTGCAATGTGTATCAAATACGAAGGTAGAAGCTCTTCATATATTTCGCATAAGTAGCGCCCATCGAATATCTTCTTCGGACATCCTTTACAATTGTTGCTACTTCAAAATGCTTTTCGGAGGGATGATAACTCGAGAATTGATCTAAGATCTTGCCATTGTTCGGACCAAACTGTTGGGGATTGTGTCCGCCACAGCTAGTGTGATAACATAATTAAAACTCAAGGTTGACGAGGGTACACTTTGTGTTTTTTCAGTTGATCCACGTTTGACGGTAACGGTTGGCTTGCTAGATAAGTTTGACGTTATTGCCATACGGAACGTATGGCGGTGATCAACTGGTCCCTAAAAGTCACACCTATAGGACGAGTTTG
>JAOWBH010116314.1:0-13984 GCA_028566215.1 Silene coronaria | reverse complement strand
CGAGTAGCATCCCTAAACGACTCCATAAGGTCCGAACCCCGTCCAAGGTCAGTCAACGGGTGTCCTAGCATGCTGGGCATTATAATAGCCACCCCTTTTTAAAGTTCTATAAGCCCAAAACGTGTCAAGTAATTTCTCATGCCATCAACTAGAATGATCATCAATTATTTTCGAAATTCCAGCCTTAAGCAATTTACTCGTTGACTCAGCCTGCCCATTTGCCTTAGCAAAATACGGCGTTGAATTAAGTATACTAACTCCATAATGGGTTGTAAACTTCTTAAGAGAAGGTCCATTACATTCTGGCGCTTGGTCAACCATGATACTCCCAGGTATTCCAAAGCGAATAAAAACAAATGCTTTTAAAAAGTCCACCAGATCCTGTGTTTTGACAATCTTAAAAGGTTTGGCCTCCATTTGGTAAAATAATCTGTAATGACCACCATATAACGGTGACAAAAAGATGAGAATGGATTAATTTCTCCAATCATATCCATTTCCTAGCTACGAAATGGCCATGGCTTAATAATAAGTTTTAGGTCATGAGCAGGCACCCTGCTTAGATGACTATGACGCTGGCAAGGCTTACAACTCTTTGCAAAGGTTATGCAATTTTCTAAAATAGAAGGCAAAATATACCCATGTCAATGAATGAGCCAACGCATCTTTGGATGAGACTGATGAGCACCACAAATTCCATCATGAACCTTTGCCATTACTAATAACGCATCATCCGCGCCTAGAAATTTCAACAATATGCCTTGAGGATCCTTCTTGTAAAGGATATCATCTATCAAAAAATATCAAAAAGCCTGCTTTTTGAGACGGGCTCTTTAAAACACTTGTAATGTCATATCACCAATCTAATGGCTTCTCGAGGATGTCTATTTTGCAGACTTCTACGTTTACGAGCACATCTTTCATTAAGAAGTCTTGCTCATAACGTTCCACATCACTCCAATCATCAATGTCATCTAGATTATATCCAGATGCCATTTGAGCTAATTGATTAGCGATAGAATTTTGATTATGTAAAACATAAACCCATTGAATTTTATGAAAATTATTAAAAATATCTTCTACTTCCCGAATATACTTAGACAATGGTAAAGATTTACACTTAAAAAAACCATTAACCTGATTCATTACCAATTGTGAATCACCAAGAATTTGAACATTCAGCGCTTCCATTGCAACTAATTTCTTTAATCCGCAGATACTCTACCTTGTTATTCGTCTCATTACCACGTAAAGTAACTGCCAACTTCCAAATTTAATTAGAAGGTGAGGTAATGACAACACCAGCACCGGATCCTCTGATGTAAATGATCCATCAAAGAACATCTCCCAAGGTACATGGTTTTTATGAACAACTGTTTCTATATCGAAACAAGGATGCTCCACTAAGAAATTTTCCAAAACTTAACCATTCACAACCCTTTGAGGATTATAAAGGCAAATTATAGCAAATGAACACTCCACTTACTCAAGCGCTCATTCAATAATGGTTGTGAAAGCATATGTTTCATCACATCTTGTGCTTATAAAATCTCAATTGTGTGCGCCATGAAATAATGCCTCAATTTTACAGAGGCATCGTAAAGACTTAAACATACCTTCTTTAAATAGGTATAGCATTGCTCTATGTCTTGAAGGATTCGACTTAAGTAAAATACTACTTGTTCAAAACCTTGGTCAATTTCTTGTGACAACATATAACCAATAGACTGATCAGCAGCAGAATGATACAACCGTAAAACCTTTCCAGGTTAAGGCGAAATTAGAGTCGGTGGTTTTACCAATTAGCTTTTAATTCGGTCGAAAGCCTTTTGATGGCTGTCACTCCAAAAAAACGTCTCTTCTTTCTTAAGACGTAAGAGTGGTGAAAACACCTTCGTTTTCCCATCAAGGTTGGCAATAAAATGTCGTACATAATTTATTTGACCTAGGAACCGCTGTAACTTTGTCTTATCCGACGGTGGCATCGCGTTAATCAGAGCCTTTGCTTTGTTTATATCAATTTCAATCCCGCGCTGATGAATCAAAAACCCCGGGAAATTCTCAGCGCTAACTCGAAAAGCACACAATGGGTTCATCTTAAGATTATACTTTCGCATTCGTTCAAAAGCTTGTCTAAAATGCGATAAATGTTGTCCATACGCATTAGACTTAACTACTACATCATCGATGTAAATTGCCATCAAATCACCAATTAAATCAAGAAAAATGAAATTCATGGCTCGTTGATATGTGGCACTAGCATTATTTAAACCAAATGGCATCATAATCCATTCAAATGCTCCCAAAGTTCTGGGGCATCTAAATGCAGTTTTAAAAGAATCCTGTTCATCAATTTTAATTTGATAATACCTTGCATACCCATCCATAAAAGGTATGGTATTTATGTCCCGAGGTAGCATCTACAAGTATATCAGTCATAGGCATGGGATATTCATCTTTAGGAGTTGTCTTATTTAGATCCCGAAAATCTATGCACACCCTAATTTTCCATTTTTCTTAATGATCGAAAAATATTAGCAATCCACTCCATATACTTGATTGGGCGGATGAACTTAGCCTTAATAGTTTTCTTATTTCATCCTTAACAGCTTGAATAACCTAAGAGGACATTCTTCTAGGCTGTTGGATAACGGGCTTCCAACCGGGTTTAATTGGCAACCTATGTCTGGCGATAAGAATATATACATAAGGCAACTCGTGTAAGTAAACCTGGGTTCTCCTTTTCGGTAGGAGACAAGTTTTGACTCATGTAAGTAAACCTGTGTTCTTTTTCAGTTCCCAAATTTACTTCTTCTAAAGGATCTTGCGATTCTTTTTTAATGTCATCACTCTTTACCCATGGTCTTTCTACCCATGTAAAAATTTATCTAATTTATTATGTCCAAATTTGTCTTGGAAAAAACTTTCATCTATTTCTATAGAAGATTTCAAAAAATTGCAATTCTTATTGAATTTAGCGGACATTACAAAATTTTACGAAAAGAAAATACACAATAATTACTTAATTCGAGTAATTAAGAGGAAGTAAGCTCTAATTCTAAGCGCACTCCTCTACTTGGGGATCTTCTTCTTGAACATCCTCGAATTCTTCAATATGAAGTTCCTTAATCTTGTCGAAGACTTTCTGCTCTTCGTAATCTACTAATTGTCATTGATCAATTGCTTTGACCGCTGATGGCAAAACCTGTTCCTTAAGATCATTCTTTAAATTAGTCATATTAACTTCAAAAGTTGTAACATCGGCATAAACTATTTCATACTTCTTTCCGTTCCACATGATTAATAACTTATGTAAATAAAAGGAATATTATATGTTTTATGGAGCCAACTCCGGCTCAGCAAAACATTATATGTAGTTATACTCCTAGCTACATAAAAAGGCATAGTCACAATACATGACCCTAATTTAACCGTAAGAGAAATAGTTCCCTCACAACATTACGTTGTACCAGTGAACTCATCACTAGAATTTGACCACTATCAATCAAATCCTGTAATGTATTTCTAAATACAAAACAATTACTAGTAGCATGGGATCTAGCATTATGCCGTAACAAAACGTATTTCCCTTAAGTTCTTGTGTTGATGGTATTTTGTGATTCCTTTTATTTTAATAATATTATTAGCATATAAATGCCTAAAAATATCTTTGCCTTTTATGATTCCTTCCTTTATAATTGAGCACATTGAAACGGAGGTCCCTTAGGGATCTCTGCTAGATTAAACTCACATCATTCATCCTTCTCTTCAATGTTTACATAATTAAACGCTCTATGCTTTTGTTGGCTTTCCTCGCTCAACACTTGCTCAAATTTGGTGCCTGATTTTGTCAGTTCCATGAAATTTTTAAAAATTATACCATCATACTGCTTCCAAAAAGGAATAGCTAAACCATCTTGAGCAACTCTTATGAATTCCCCTTCGGGTATGTTTAAATAGCAACGAATTTTAGCATTCTTAAAATGCGTCAAATATTCATCGACAGATTCTTCTGTCTTTTGTTGTATCTTAGTTAAGTCACTTATAGTTATCTCAGGATCAATTCTAGTGAAGTGATTATGGAATTGATTTTTCAACGCCTCCCAATCAGGAATTGAGTTGGGCGCTAAATGAACATACCAACTAAAAGCAGTTTTGATCAGTGAAGTAGGGAATAGTGGTAATTTTAAGTAATCATTATCCGCAGCCTCATGACATTCACTAGTGAAACGAGTTAAATGTTCCATAGTCGAAACTTCTCCATCTCTAGAGAATAATGTAAAATCGGGAATCTTATAGCCCTGGGGTAAGGATATTGTCCATCCACCCATTCAGGATAAGGTTTCTCATGTCGAATCTTTTGACTCCTTCGACTTCCGGTATTCATATAAATTTCTATCATATGTTCAACCTACGCCATAAATGATATCAGAGTAGCACCATAGGCTTGTTCTTGATCGGGATTTTGATCAGGAAGATATTGATAAAATAGGTTTACCGGGTTACCTTCTTCTCTGGCATAGAGATTGTTACGGCCCGCCTGGCTAAGGTTTTGCCCCTGAAAAGAAAGATCATTGTGTTTTGGACCACTACCAACATGCGTTTGATATCTGAAATCCTGAGGCTCTAAGGTCCACATATTGCCCATCCAATTGCTCATATACGGTTGAGGTTGGGCGCAGTTATCTCTAGGGGATAACCTAACCGAGGGTCAAGCCCTCCATTCCCCATTATGAGGTGTGCGCCGTGTGGAGGATAACCACGAAGTTTCGGCGGCATTCCACTGGCATCAAGTGTTAGCCCTGGTGAACGAGTACCATTAACTCCAACATCTCGGTCAACAAGCACACGGCGCTGATAACCATACGCACTTTTAATTATTACACAAAGGGATTGAGGATTCACCATGTTCAAACGTCCGGTTTCTGACGTCGGCGATCCAAATGGTGCCTCATACATTCTAGAGTGAGTATGTAAAGGATTTCGTATCTAGACTCACTAAAACTAGTGTTAGTAGTTCTAGGATAGCTCCTAATATGTTCCCCTTTGTCCATTCTTGTGTTCATTTCTTGGAATCCATCATCCAACAAACGGCATATCCGCTCATTTAGACTATTATGTTTATCTATCAAAAACTCTAATTGGCTTACAACCTCATGGGCAATATCTCTTGATAAAATCCGTTGAGTGGTAGTTAAGAGACTTTCCATCTCTTGTAACAACCTTACTAATTCCCTTGATTGATTATCCTCAAGGTTCTCAGCAATTGATTTCACAATGTTTGTGATAACTCTAGCATTTTCTTAGGTAAAAAGCATGTAATGCTCATGAAATTCATTTCGCATAGCTTCTCTAACCTCAATTATCACATTATTCAAGGATCTTACATATTTCTTATGTAGTTTACGTAGATAACGCTTATTATCATCATCTACGTCATCTTCTACGCTTCGTGTAAGGTCAAATTCCTCATGTGCATTAAAAATTCTTCATTAGGAGTAGACCTAGAACGAGGGATTTCCACGTTCTTCTCATGGGTAATCTCCAATGATTCATTGCTAGTTACTTTTTGCAAGGATAATTCATTACTGGTAAAGTTTTGCTCTTTACCATAATCGTCAATTTCTCTCATTCTAGATTTAGATTTAGTTGAGTACGTTTCCCACTTTTTAATGAGATTTGAGATAGAAGGACTAATTATATTTATCCTCCCACTATGGTCACCAAAAACTTGTTTGTGTGGAAACAAGCATAGTACCTTAAGGCACCTTGGAGGTCGTAACTACCCTCCTATACTTTGTGATATATCCTTTAATGCAAGGGGTTCGAGTCATAGTTGTAGATGCGTAATCTATTAACAAGCGATAAATTACTTATTTATAATTTATCGCTCAAAAGAGTAAATGATTGGTTCTTGAACTAAACACAGGAATTTCCAACGATACTTATATAGCATGAAAATGCCGATAACACAACATCAACTAGAGTCCACGCAAGAGTACTTACGATTTTCCTAAAGCTAAATTACAATCTAAGAGCGGCTGATTACCTCCATGATCGGATAGGCACACTTTGCTAACTCTACTTCTAATCTACTCCTAAGCTAAGAGACTACGATCTAATGATAAACTAAGTTGTAGTTGTTGTTTGTTGTCTTTTGCGCTTGGATAAATGTCTCATTATATCGGCAGTCTTCTCCTGAATATGTAAATACTCCTTAGTGGGGTGGCAGTTAGATAACCGCCGAGTCTTTTAATTCTTCCTTCGAGTGCTCGGATGAGCCTCCTTTATTTCTGACGCCTCACGTCTTCTTTGGGCTTTACTTCTTATTTTATCCGGACTTGTCTTGATTGGGCTCAACTACTTGTTCTCCAACTAATGTTCCAAGCCCACTTATCCTCCAAATTTAGGGCTTAGTACCTTACCTTGACTAAATTATGCGCTAACAGTTACATAATAATTTTTTTATAATAAAATTAAAATCTAATTGAGTATAGTGTATTATTTTTTTGTTACATAATAAATAATAATTATTTGAGCTATATATTTATTTGAAAAAACTCGAAAAATTTACAACAAAACTCATATACTTTACAAGTAAACTCGTAAATTTTATATAAGAGCGCTCGAAATCTCTACTCTCAGTGGTATAATCTACTAACTGGAATTAAACTAAAAACCGGATTTCTTGTATACGGTTTTCGAATATATATGGAAGATCTGTATTGGATAAGAATAGTAAAATAATGAGATTTTGAAAACGGTAAATCAGGTACTGGTTGCAAAACCGTATGAGATATACGGTTTGCAAAGCCGTATCTCATAGAGAGCATATATATAACAAATAAAAGCTTTGAATAAAACGAAAAGAGCTTTCACTTTTCCTTTTTTTTCGTTTGCTTTTCTATATACTTCTCTTTTAACTTTTTCCAATTATACCCATTACTCCATTACCTCTACTTAGCTTCCTCTCTCGCATGTCTACCTATCTTCGACTCCTTTTTATATGATTGTATATGTACTCGTAAATTCTCTTTTATCCCTCTCAAATCTGAAAAAGAATCCAAAATGGTCAATAATGTACGTTATGTGGTGGAAAAATTGAATGAAAACGGGAAATTTTTCAAACAGTTTTCATGTTTTGTTGTACTATGAACTACTAACACTTAAAGGCTTTACCAACCCTAGTTTTTATTTTCAATTAGAATTACTCAATTTCTTAATTTGATTATTTTCATTTTACATAAGACTAACTTGGAAGAAAAATTCATTGAAATTTACAGAAAAAAGCGGTATTATATTGTATAACTTTAGTTCTTTTTATCGGATTCTTGGTCTGTTGACTTATGACTGTTGAATTTAATCGCCAAGGTGTAGGACAGTCTTCTTCATTGAAGATAAGCTTGTTTGGCTTACATTCCACCTTTCGTTTTTAAGTCATTATGACATAAGTGCATCATGTTCGTGTCACTCGATAGCTCAAAGGTCTTAAAGATTTTGGGTGTTGTTAGCTTTATAAATGTTGCGGATCTTAACTATTGTTCTAAACAAAAACTAGTACTTCACATCGTTTCAATATATAGATGAAATTTTGATAAACTGGTTATACTCGAACGACATTATTCTATCATCCAAAATCGGCTAAAGGAAAATGAACCAAATCTTCAAAATTATAGTAGACTTTTACTGTACTTAAATTCCTTTTTCTGCATGGCTGGATGATTCAGAAGACACAAGTAGTAGATAGCAAAAGATCACTGAGACTATACTTTTATTTACTACTTTTACAAAGCTATACATTTACAATCTTAACATATAATGTCATAGCACACAATTCAAACAAAGCTAAAGCTATCAATATACTGATCGATTGATCAACCTTTCCAATCCTTTGAATTTCTTTTCAACGTTTATTGGGGCCAAACAAAAAAGATACATAAATTAAAATCACCCTATCATCACCATTTTTATCTAAAGTTGAGTCAAAAGAGAATTTCGAGCAATCTCCATCCGACAATATCAACACGGGCTTTTTCCTAACATCCGGCCCAATACTTCTGCTTTCTTTGCCCTACCTAATTTTACCGTTATATATACTATTATTCTTATTAAACTTCCCTCAATATCTTTACAATCTCAATAATAACTCCATTTTATTCTAAGGAAATATCTTTAAAGTTGTTAGGATTTCGACGTATGTACTTTGTTATATTAAGAGAGTTCATATCAACTCGGATTTCTGCTGGATTTGCGAGGTACATATTTATAGAATGAAACTAGTTCTTTTCCTTTCAGATTTTAATACATGTCATGAACACTAGCTAAGATAGTTGGCGAGTAGTTGATGTCACATTTATCTAACTTGATTATAAGTCTCGAGTTAAAGACACTAGAAATACAACAGTGTTAAATGAGGTGTATTTGTACACTCGATACTCCTTCTAAATTCATATAATATCTAATACAGAGTAGAAGTCGAATTCATTAGTGGTATGTATATATATCGACATTCTTTTGATACAAGACGTAGGGGATGTGTACAATGGTGAAAGTAGGCATCATATATGTCCAAACAATGGAAAAAACTCTTATATAGGCCCCATATTACAATTTACTCATAGAAATAGTGTACTAATCATGCATGCAACAATATTCATAGCCTTTTACTTTAAATTATTCACATGACAAACTTTATATGAGTGATTTGATGATGCTTGGTTTATAATTCGTGCATATTCTTTATTTTACAGATCAAAGGACGGCTTAAATGAATGGTACTCATAATAATCTCACTCAGTTGAAGCCTCTATAATTATCTCCTTTATATTCTCCATAGGGCTCATTATATTCCCCTACGTCCAAAGTTAGTAATCAAGAAGATGGTGAAAGAAGCTCAAATACACATTTTCATACTCATTTCCTTAGCCTTTCAACTATCCTATGGCAATGAAATAAACCATCTCTTATCATTTAAGGCTTCAATAAAAGACCCTACTAATTCCCTTTCTAATTGGAACAACTCCACCCCACTTTGCAATTGGAATGGTATTACTTGTTCACCTTCAAAAACCCATGTTCAAGAAATCAATCTTTCTAGCATGAACATCTCCGGCGAAATCCCCTCCTCGCTCTTTCGTCTTTCTAAGGTGGAGTCACTTGACCTCTCTAGCAATCAACTTCATGGGAAAATCCCGGATGGGGTATTTGCTTGTCTTTCACTTCAGAAGCTCAACCTCAGCAACAACAACCTAACTGGTCGAGTCCCAAGCCCAGTATTGGGCTCGGGACTCAAGACTTTGGACTTGTCCAACAACATGATTACAGGGGTAATCCCGGAAAACATAGGTTGGCTGATGCTGAGGTATCTTGACCTTGGTGGGAATACCCTGACGGGACAAATCCCGAGATCAATTTCAAACATGACAAACTTGGAGTACTTAACATTGGCATCCAACCAACTTATTGGTGAAATCCCACATGAGTTTGGAAATTTGAAGAAATTGAAGTGGCTTTATTTGGGTTACAACAAACTATATGGGAAAATCCCAAATGAGATTGGTATGTTAAATTCTCTTTACCATCTTGATCTTGTTTACAATAACCTTAGTGGACCAATACCTACATCTTTTGGCAATCTTACAAGTTTACAATATCTCTTTCTATACCAAAACAAGTTAAATGGCACAATACCTTCTTCAATTTTGTTACTACAAAGTCTAGTTTCCTTTGACTTGAGTGATAACTACTTCTCAGGAGAAATCCCAAAAAACCTCACCCTTCTACAAAACCTCAAAGTTTTCCATCTTTTTTCCAACAATTTAACAGGAACAATCCCAAATGCCATTTCTTTATTACCTCAACTTCAAGTTCTTCAACTATGGTCGAACAACTTACATGGTGAAATCCCTCAAGACCTTGGCAAAACCAATAACCTTACAATCCTAGACCTTTCTACCAATTCTCTTTCAGGGAAAATTCCCAATTCTCTTTGTAACTCAAGAGTCCTTTCCAAGCTTATCCTCTTTTCCAATTCCCTTGAAGGAGAAATCCCACCTAGCTTAGGTAAATGCAACTCCCTCGAGCGTGTCCGACTTCAAAACAATTCCCTTTCCGGGGAATTCCCTATGGAACTAACCAAGTTGAAGAATATTTACTTCCTCGATGTTTCGAGTAATAATCTTTCAAGAAACATTGATCATGGTTCTTGGAACATGCCATCTCTTCAAATGTTGAACTTAGCTAAGAACAAATTTGATGGTGGACTGCCTGATATATCAACTAGTATAAAGCTTGAGAATTTGGACTTGTCAGAAAATAAATTCTCTGGAATTATTCTACCTAGTTATGGTAATCTGTCAGAATTGATGGATTTACATCTTGGTTGGAATCAAATTACTGGGGTAATTCCTAGGGAATTGTCTTTATGTAAAAAGTTGGTGACCCTAGACCTTAGCCATAACAGACTTATTGGACCAATCCCTTATGGGTTGGGCCAAATGCCGGTGTTAGGCCAACTTGACTTGTCTGACAACCAACTTTCCGGTGAGATACCGCGTAATTTGGGCTCAGTTGACTCTTTGGTTGAGGTCAATGTGTCACATAATCATTTGTATGGTGAACTACCATCCAATGGTGCATTTCTAGCTATTAACTTGAGTGACGTGGCGGGGAATAAACTTTGTGATGGAGACCACTTGACTAGTGGCTTGCCACCGTGTCAAGAGACGATGAAGGGCTCCACCACCGCGTATGGCTGGGCTTTAGGTGCATCAATTGGTGTCGCGATAATGGTTGTTGCGAGTTTTGCTCTTTGGGTGGTCTTGTATGTTAGAAGGAGGAGGGATCAATATTTGTTACATGTGCAAAGAGTGGAAAATGAGGATGGAATATGGGAGGTCCAATATTTTGATCATAAGTCATCCAAGTTAATTTCTAATAAAATCCAAGATATTATATTAAATAAGAATTACAAAACCATGAAGAATGATAATGAGGATGATGATAATATGGATTTTGTTGTTGAAGAAATGAATGTGAATAATCTTTGGGAAGAGATCATGGAGCTTGGAAAAATTAGGCATAGTAATATAATGAAACTTCTAGGGGCTTGTAAGGGTGAAAAAGGTGGATTTTTGATATATGAGAGATTGGAAGGAAAATGTTTAAGTGAAATAGTACATGGTTTGAGTTGGGGAAGTAGAAGAAAGATTGCAATTGGCATTGCTAGGGCTCTAAAGTTCTTACACTATAATTGCTCGCCGCCTGTATTGGTTGGAGAAATATCGCCGGAGAGAGTTCTTGTTGGTGATGATGACGGCGAGGCAAGGCTAAAGTTGGGTGTTGGTGGGTTGTTTAGCCTAGGACGACCCAAGAGTTTCTTGTCTTCTCCATATGTTGCTCCAGGTAATGCAGTCAAACATATTCCTATGAATTATTTTCTACATATGATATTGATTATGTGCATGATAATTTAATTTAATAGTACTATTTTAACATGTAAAGCCAATTAATTTGAAGTATTATGTCTTGATAAATCCTCTAAGTGATATATATGCATGTGGTCTACAATTAAATGGAACGAAAGATCGAATATGCGACCTTAATTCAGGGCACTAGGGTACGAGACCAAGATGACAAATGATAATTTAGTTTGCGTGAATGGAACTATAAAGTAGTTTAGTTTTAGTGCTAAGAATTTTACTGACTAAATTAGCAGAACTAGTAATATGACGAATACGAAGTCCCAATAATTTGAGTGTCTAAGTTAGCTGAATTGGTACTAAAAAAAGTCTCCCTTAAGACGGATATAACAAAAGTGTAGTGCTTAGGCCCTTAGGGAATAACATGATGTTTGTCCTATCTATATAAGTGAGTTCGTATTTGACACGTCTTAATCATAAGACGGATATTTAAAAGAGAATTTGTTTTTTTTAAATGATCTTACTCAAGTAACTAGACAGCAAAATCTAAGAAATTAGTTCATGTGACATGCATCATATTGTATTAGAAAGAACAAGCAAGAAAATAAACTAAGCTATTAAGTGGCAGGAGTGAGCAGCAAACAATTGCAGCTTTTTAATAAGAAATAGATTAAACTTGTTGCCATAAACATGTAGTCACAATTTAAGGAACTTATACAGTTCCCTAAAGCCAAGACCCCATTTAACAGCTCATTGCATCATGCATGTTAATTGTACTTTGTACATACCTTAATGCGGCCTAATTTTACTTTTAATTAGTCTGTTAAAGTAGGAACACATGTAAATCTTTACCATTATCCCCATGCTTATGTGTCTCATAATATACTAAAGTCACTAATTATTAACTTAATGGATTAATCATATATTATGGCAGAAACAAAAGAGGCTAAGGAGATGAGTGACAAGAATGACATCTATGGATTTGGCCTAATTCTAATTCAACTCCTGACCGGAAAAGGGCCCACCGATTCCAAGTTGGGGGTCCAAGGCGGAATCGTTGAGTGGGCCCAGTACTGCTACTCCGACTGTCATCTCGACACGTGGATCGATCCGGTAATCAAAGAAATGAGGTTGAATAATAATCATAATGAAATTGTTGAGACTATGAATATGGCCCTACAATGCACTGCTAATGATGCTATTGCTAGGCCATCTTCTAGTGATGTACTCAAAACATTAGAGTGCTCTCTTGTTAGAACAAGAAGTTGTGGTCTAGGCATGGAAATTTCTAAGTAATTCTTGGTGTGGAGATTGTTTCAAAGTTTTGAATTATCAACTCTGAGTATTTTTTTTTTTTAATTTTTTTTTTTCATTTTCTTGTTTGGTTAATTAGGTTGAATATTTGAAATTAGAAAAAGAATAGGCTGAATATAGGATGTTGATTAGTATAAATAGCTAAGATTATTGTCACAATTTTTGTTTATGATGCGTGTAAGACTTTAATAAAAATTATGATTGAATTATTACAATTACAATGGCTATAGTTGACAATAGGGTGGAGTATGAATGGATCTAATTTCCTTGTATGTCCGAAATCAAACATGCAATCTAATAATCCTAATGATTCATAGATTTGAATATCCAAGGTTTCAAATATACAAAATAATTGGATTGGATGTAGGTATCAAATTTTGTAATTTACTTGAATGATTAGGTTTAAAGACAACATAGAATTTAATTATTAACATCTTGCATGATAGATGATAATCCATTATTTGTCTCCCTGGCATAAAATTCTGTTATATTTTAACGCTTATTTAAATTATAATTGTATCAAATGAAAGTGTACATATATGGAGTATACTTACATGAACGATGAAAGTTTGCAATAATAATGAAATGTAGGAAAATTAATTGCGACTATTTTTAGGATCACTATTTTTTTTTTCTTGCTAAAGGTAAAAGGGACCAACAATTATACTAGTCGACCCTGTCTGATCATAAGGATCACTATCTAATCCAAATACACTCATTATATAAGAAAATAAAAATAAACTACAAGAAAATTATTTAAAAAATATTAATATTCATTTTTAGTGTAAATCGGATATTCAAAATAACTTAACTTTCAAATCGAATATCCAAAATTTTGAATCGAATATTAAATCAGTTCGAATAATCAAATTTCATGCTAATCGCTAGTTGACATAACTAGGGCATGCTTCTATGTGAATAGAGTCATAGACCTCGGAAAATAAAACCAATCTTAAAAATCGATTGAATATGCCTGCTCAATATGAGTAGCCTTAATATATATAGTACTCAAAACCCGATTGAATAGAACTGAATTAATACCAATTGAACACTGAATATGCAGCCTAGCTGCCAGCCTATCATCGGCCACCTTACTAATCTCTCCCACTAGGTAAACTATTCCATATATATGTATAAGAAATGAAAAACACCATGCAATACTATGTCGCGCATGCAAATTCTAAATTCATGCAAGTTACGTAAGATAAGAATGTATTGCTTGGGGTAAGAGTTCCACTAAGATAGTGGAC
>JAOWBH010116203.1:0-13984 GCA_028566215.1 Silene coronaria | reverse complement strand
TACTTGATTTCATGTTGTTGGCATAATCGATTCATGGTACAATGTTGGGTATTTAATGTATGACATCATATTGTGAAATATTGCATGATAACATGAGATTTCGAAAGGTAAGACGGTTTATATGTTGACATGATGTATTGTATATATCATAATATTTGTGATTGTGGATGTTGGAGGAGGTTGGAGGTTATTTTGGTACTTGGTTATTGAGGAGACGTAAGGCGGTTGAGAGACCGTCTTACGCTTAGGTCGCCAATTGGGGCTTCCCCACCCCAATAGGGGGGTGCACATTAATGACTTGAGTACAGAGAGACTTACGGTGCGCCGTAACGTTGGGCAGGGGTCCGGTTAGTGCCCGGGCCCAGTACTTGGATACGTCCCAGTACTTGTTTCGGACTGCGGTCCGGGTAGTGGTGATGAGCGGTGCTATGGTGTCGTCATCGAGTTGTGGACACCGGTGTTGGAAGTGTCGATTGGGAGGTATGACTACTTGATGCATCTTATTATATGTCATGCCATTGTTCATCTCATTCCATGTTGTCGTTAATGCATTGAAATATTGGGAATGACGTTGTGTTATGTGTCATCACCCATTTCGGGGTGGCCTACTGTAATCTATATAAGGAGCAGTTGTTCACATGTTTCTATTGATGTATTTGGATATTGGCCGCACTACGATATGGAGTCGATCGATAGACGAGATGTAGAGGCCGTAGTAATGAGTTGTATTTATTATTGATAGTCTAGTTTTTGTAATGACTTAACTTGTATATATTATAAATTATTTTTCGATTGTGGTTTTGAAACACTACCCCGGGCAACCGGGATGATAACGCCTTCAATTACCTTGGTCGGGTATTTGGGGGTGTTACAGATTAGGAGTAGATTAGGTTTTTCTGCAATGATTTTGCCTAATGACGAATATATAATAACTTCTTATTCACTTTAATCAAATCACTCAAATTCTGCTAAACAGACCGGCACTCGGTCGAGTACACACAGCACTCAACCGAGTTCAGCCTACTCAGTCGAGTACAGCGAGTACTCGGCCAAGTGCACACACTCTAGTAGCCAACTAATACTGCAAAAACTGTATGCAATACTCCGTATTTTTGTGTATAAGGACTCGATCTAGTAGGGAGTACACGATCGAGTGTTGGGTGCACTCGGCCAAGTCCATGGTACTCGACCGAGTGTTTTGTTGAGTCAGACTTTTTGAGATTCTCAAGTGTGCATACTCGGCCGAGTAGACTGCACTCGATCGAGTGCTTATGGCACTCGACCGAGTGCCACTTAATTCTGCGGAAACCGAGCGGTTATATTAGGGTAATTAGGGGGTGATTATATAATACCTCATTCGACGCTAATCATTTTTAAAACACCGTTTTCCTCTAATCACTTCCCTAATCACATTTCTAGCAAAGCCTTGGTTCATTCGGTCGTCGGATTTCTCTTGTGCACACTCCCACTCGTTGTAAGTATTCTTTAATTTTAATGATGTTGCGTTTTAGTATTATTCTTAAACCTTAGATCTGTTTGGGATTGGGGATTATGTGACTTATGATTGTGATAGTAATAGTTTGCGTCATTGCCTTAGGTGGCGACTTTGTAAAGGAACAGTTCTAGTTGCTTTCTTATTGATTAAATTGTTGTTTCTATCGAGACTGGGTTTCCCTAGTTAGTTATTGTCATTATACCTTGTTATGATTGTTGATACTGTTTCAATGCTATGATGATGATTGATAATGTTGATGTTGGTGATTGATGTTGTTGTTTGGTAGAGTTGGTGATGTTGATTGTGAGGTTGTTGAGAGATGGCTCTCATCCCCATGATTCGCCCCTTGTGACTCCCATCACAAGAGGAATGTGCACATTAAGGAACTGGATTCACTCGTTGCGACGAGCGGGGATTTGGTGGGGATTGGCTGCGGTCCCCCACTAGCGGTGTGGATTACCTGTTAAGATGGGTAATCCGTTTGTTTGATTATAGAGTTGGGATTAGAGATGATGATGATGATGATGACCATGCTTATGATTATGTTTATTGGCAGTTGTTGTGATTGATGCTTATGATTATGTTTTGTGGTAGTTGCAGGTTGTTGTGATTGATGCTTTCGCATGGGACGAGGACGGGGATCACCTAGCTGTGTCACTGAATAGTTTCCGCTGAGTTTAGTTGATAACCATTTTAGTTTCCACTTGACATTTCGGATTATGTTGGTTTACCCTTTAGTATTTTAGATTTGATGTTGTAACCGATTAACTTTATACATTTAATAAATGTTTTATTATGGTCTCTTTTTTATATGTACTACCTCGGTTATCCGAGGCTGTGATACCCTTGGTTGCTAGGGAAGGTCATGCTAAAGTCTCCTTGATAAGTGAGAGTGTTACAAAGTGGTATCAGAGCGACGATTTTAGAGCCTAAAACCAATGAACCTATGAACGTAGGGTGTCTAATAAAATGAAACCGAGTAGGGATTGTTAGGAGCTACCGCAAAGATCTGAGAGACGTCCCAATGATCGCAGTATTGCCATTGCAATTTCTAGCTGGTCACTTGGGTAGGTATAGGAGGGCTGCGAGTATTGTGTTTATGATTTCTTGCTATTGCATAGTATGTTCATATGTTGCATGATGTTGATGGATGTATACTTGGTTGATGCACGTGATGTTGGTAGCATGTTATTATTTAGTGTTACACGATGAGAGCTTGATAGTCGTATGTTGGTATGTGTTATAAGATGCTTATGGAGTTCTATCGTAAATGCTTATAGATTATGTCGAAATTGGAGGATATGGAGTTTATGCTGCATGACTCGACCGAGTGGTGCAGTGAACTCGATCGAGTGCAGGGCACTCGATCGAGTGTCTCTGGCGCTCGACCGAGTGGGTTTTAATAATAGTTTCTGCCATGTTCTAGAGTCGCAATACTCGACCGAGTATTGAGAGTACTCGATCGAGTGGTGCGCACTCGATCGAGTGTTGTATGACTCGATCGAGTGTCAGGGTCTGTCATTTTGGGGTGCATTCTGGAGTCGTGATACTCGATCGAGTGTAGTGAAGACTCGGTTGAGTGTGTCGGACTCGGTTGAGTACTTGAATGACTCGATCGAGTGTATTTGTGGTATGGATTCTGTTTCATTCTAGAGTCGAGCACTCGAGCGACTACAATGTGTACTCGATCGAGTGGATTTGACTCGGTCGAGTGTGTTCCCCGTCACTCGGCCGAGTGTTTCTGCTGGTAGACGAATATTATTTGAGTCGTAGGCTATGTGCTTTCGTTTGTTTTAATATTGAAGCTCAAAGTCAAAGATGCCGCCAAAGAAACAATCTGTTTATGAAGCGAGGGCTCGTGAGATGACTATCGTGGAGGTAGTGAGAATGATAGAACAGAATGAGTCACTGAACAAAGCACTCAAGAACATCGCTAAGGCTAAGGAGGTGACAGTTGATTCGGGCGCCCTCAGTAATACCTTTGCTCGTAACCGCCCAACAAAGTATGGGGGAACTGAACCACCCAACAAGTTGGGAAATTGGATTCAAGAGATGGAGAGCATCTTTTATGTTCTCAATTACCCTGACAACCTCAAGACTGATCAGGCCGCTTTCTACCTTAATGATCAGGCTGGGTTGTGGTGGCATAAGGAGCGTCAAGCTATGCACAATTTCTACCATGATAAGGGGTATAATGCGATTCCGTGGACCAACTTTCGTAGGGAATTGCGAAACAAGTTTGTTTCCGAACATGTTCAAGCACAGCTGAGGTCGGAGTTCGACTCCTTTGTCATGACCGATGAGATGACGATGGCCGACAACTATATAAATTTCAATGAATTGTCGTCTAATGTGGAAAAGAATTGCAACTGAGCCATAAGATGTTGGCACTCCGGTTCGAGAAAAGGCTGACACCAAAAATTCTACAAAGATTACCTGCTATGTTAAACAATGATGTGGAGGAAGTCGATGAGCGAGTTGGCAATGCGGAGCGGCTGGGCAAGATGTTCTTGGAGGTTGATAAGCGAGGAAATGAGAAGCGCAAGGCTGATGGCGACGAGGGTGGCTACTCCCACTCTAAGAGGGGTAACTACCACCGTAGCAAATCTTATTCAGGCTGTTCTAGCTTTGGTGGTGGGTCACAATATGTCGGCAAGGGGACACGCAGTTATAGTAACAGTTCAGGTCTAACTTTCTACAATTATGGCGACACGGGCCATAAGAGGTATGAGTGCACTAGTAACAACATAGGTGGATACCATAAAGCTTAACCGAGTAATTCCTTCCGATCTCTGAGTGTGACTAGCAATCGGATGTCGAATTCGTGGGGCAACCAGAATAACTCCAATGGCGGAGGAGTATCGTACCAGCACCAGAATAATAATAATAATAGCAATCAGAGTTCGGCTGCGAAGTCGACTATGTCAGCTAATACAGTTCAGGTTGGCCAAAAGAGCAGCGGGAAATTATTCATAATAGATAAGCAGGCAGCACAGGATGATGCGCAAGTTGTCACCGATACATTTCTGATTAATAACCGATCTACTTTTGTATTTTTTAATTCAGGAGCATCACATTCTTTTGTGTTTAAGAGTCATGCATCGAATTTGGGATTGGGAACATATGAGTCTGTTATAGATGAAGTATTTATACCGTCGGGTGAGGCAGTTAATAGTACTAAATTATTTAAGTCTGTGTCAATGATTGTGGGAGGGGTAGATTTTTCTGTTAACTTGTTTGAGTTTCCTTTGGAGGAGTTCGAGGTGGTTATCAGGATGGTTGGAAAAGTACAAGGCAACTATAGATTGCCACCATAGAAAGATGTCATTGAGAGGACCCAAGGGTATTAGATTGTCTTACCGAGGGTTTGTAGTGCATCCAACGGTAAAGATCATAGCAGCTGTGACTTTGAAGTCTTATTTGAGGAAGGGGTGTCCTATGATTTTGTGCCACATCCGAGATACTCGCGTGGAAGAGCCTTCTGCATCTAGTATTCCGGTAATGGACGAGTTTCTTGATGTTTTACCGGTGGAGATTCCAGAGTTACCACTGAAGAGAGATATTGATTTCAGCATTGAGTTAAAACCGGGAACGAGACCTATCTCTAAGTCCCCGTACCGGATGGGACCGAAGGAGTTGGAGGAGTTGAAGAAGCAGTTGAGTGAGCTACTGGGCAAGGGATACATTCGGCCTAGTGTATCACCATGAGGCGCGCCAGTATTATTTGTTAAGAAGAAAGATGGGAGCTTGAGACTCTGCATCGATTATAAAGAGCTGAACCATGTGACTGTGAAGTACAAGTATCCTTTGCCTAGGATCAACGATCTTTTTGATCAGTTGACGGGATCTGGAGTGTTCTCAAAGATAGATTTGAGATCAAGGTACCATCAGTTGCAAATCCGAGACGGTGACATTCCTAAGACAACTTTTCGATCGAGATATGGACATTACGTGTTTGTAGTGATACCGTTCGGGTTGACCAATGCACCAACTGTGTTTATGGATCTGATGAACCGAGTTTGCAGCCAATATTTAGACCAATTTGTGGTGGTTTTCATCGATGACATCTTTCTCTACTCGAGAAATCGGGAGGAGCATGCTGAACATTCGAGAATTGTTTTACAGACTTTGCGAGACAACTAACTTTATGCTAAGATGTCGAAGTGTGTGTTTTGGCTTGAGAGAGTGGTCTTTCCGGGCCATGTGATCTCTAAGGAGGGTGTTGCGGCAGATCCTAGTAAGATTAAAACTGTGTCGAATTGGGTTGCACTGAAGAACGTGGCTGAAGTTCGGAGTTTCTTGGGTTTGGCGGGTTATTATCGTAGATTTGTGAAAGACTTTTCTAAAATCGCGAGACCGATGACCGCATTGATGAGGAAAGATACCAAGTTTTTCCTGGGATGAGAGTTGTGAGCAAGTGTTCTAAACATTGAAGGAGTGTTTGACTTCGGCTCCTATCTTATCCTTGCCGAAGGGAAGCGAGAATTTTTAAGTATACACCGATGCTTCGAAGTGTGGATTGGGTTGTGTGCATATGCAGAATGGGAGAGTTATTGCTTATGCGTCGAGACAGCTGAAGTCACACGAGGTGAGTTACCCTACTCACGATTTAGAGTTGGGCGCGGTGGTATTTGCTTTGGAGATTTTGAGACACTATTTGTACGGAGCAACATTTAAAGTGTTTTTAGATCATAAGAGCTTGAAGTATGTGTTCATTCAGCGTGACTTGAATATGAGGCATATGAGGTGGATGGAGCTGATGGGTGACTATGATATGGAGATCATCTATTACGAGGCTAAGGCGAAAGTGGTAGCTGATGCGTTGAGCAGGAAGAGTATATATTCCTTGTGCACCGCGATGTCCTTGATGAAGTTAAAGGAAGAAGTGAGAAATATGGGTATTTGCATGATCCAGAAGGGGGATGCCATTAGCGATTTGACCGTGGAGCTTGAACTATATGACGAGATTCGCATTAAGCAGTTGGATGATCCTATGATTCGGGCATGGAAGGAGATGGTGGAGAAATGTACTACTTCGAGATTCTCCACTCATTCTGATGGGAGTGTCCGGTTCGATAACAGGTGGTGTGTTCCCGACGATAGTGAATTGAAGAAGACAATATTGATTGAGGCTCATTGTACTCCGTATTCCAACCGTCCGGGTGGGGACAAGTTGTACCAGGACTTGAAGAAGACTTTTTGGTGGCCGGGGATGAAAAAGGAGGTAGTATAATTTGTGGCTCGATGTTTGACTTGTCAGAGAGTCAAAGGGGAGAAACAACGACCACAGGGGAAGATTCAGTCATTAAATGTGCTGATGTGGAAATGGGAATCGAATTCGATGGACTTTATTGTGGGGTTATCGTGATCGCAGAAGGGCAACAACATGATTTGGGTGATTGTCAACAGATTGACTAAGTCAACTCACTTCATTCCGATGAAAGATACTTGGAGTAAGATTGAGTTGGCACTTTCTTATAGGAAGAATGTCGTGAAACTCCATGGTACGCCACAAGACATCGTTTCAGAACGAGACGCGAGATTTATTTCGCGATTTTAGCATGAGTTGCAAGAATTGATGGGAACCACGTTGAAAATAAGTACAGCTTCCATCCTGCTACAGATGGTCAGACGGAGTGGACTATAACGACTTTGGAGGATATGTTGAGGGCTTGTGTGATGGAGTTTCAGGGTTCTTGGGAGGATCGCCTTGATCTGATTGAGTTCTTCTACAACAACAGCTATCACATGAGTATTGGTATGACGCTATGCGAGGCTTTGTATGGGCGGAAATGTAGGAGTCTGGTATGTTGGGATGATAGCTCGGAAGTTGTGGTTTTGGGACCGCGGATGGTGCAAGATTTGATCGAGCAGGTACACTTGATTTGGCAGAAAATGAAAGCGGCGCAAGATCGTTAGAAGAGTTATGCGGACCTACACCGTCGGGATGTTGAGTTTCAGGTTGGCGACAAAGTACTTTTGAAAGTGTCACCTATGAAAGGTGTGATGTGTTTCGGTAAGAGGGGCAAGCTGAGTCGGAAGTTCATCGGTCCTTATGAGATTTTAGATAGGGTCGGGGAAGTGGCCTATCGTTTAGCACTTCCGCCGGCACTTGACCGAGTTCATAACATATTTCATGTGTCCAGGCTAAGGAAGTATGTCAGCGTCCGACACACGTACTTGAGGCTGAGACGATCGAGTTGGATGAGGCACTTACTTGTGTTGAGGTGTCTAAGGAAAATTTGGACCGAAAGGTGCGCAAGATTAGAACCGGTAAAACTACGTTGATTTAGGTGTTATGGACTAATCACAACGTCAAGGAGGCAACTTGGGAGACGGAAGAGTCTATGAGGGAGCGCTATCCACACCTTTTCGATCAGGTATGTTTGGTTATGAGGACGTAACCTTATTTCTTTAGGGGGTAGGAAATGGTCACATAACGTTTTAAGTACTTATTGTCAAGTTTGGAACCATTTTTAGGTACTTATTGTTGTTATTGTGTAAGTTTTGGTCTATGTAGTGGAGATTGTTGGTGTTGTGTTGGTCGAGTATGGGTTGAGTGTGAACTTCGAGGATGAAGTTCGTTAATAAGGGGGAGAGACTGTAATACTCCGTATTTCTGTGCATTGGGAGTCGATCGAGTGGGGAGTACTCGATCGAGTGCTGGGTGCACTAGGCCGAGTACGTGGTACTCGACCGAGTGTTTTATCGAGTCTGACTTTCTTCCATTCTAGAGTATGCACACTCGGCCGAGTACGCGAGGTACTCGGCCGAGTGTTTCTGGCACTCGACCGAGTGCCACTTAATTCTGCGAAAACCGAACGGTTAGATTAGGGTAATTCGGGGGTGATTATATAATACCACATTCGACGCTAATCATTTTTAAAACACCTTTTTTCGCCTAATCACTCCCATAATCACCCTAATCACATTTCTGCAAAGTCTTGGTTCATTCGGTCGTCGGATTTATCTTGTGCACACTACCATTCGTTGTAAGTATTCGTTAATTTTGATTATGCTGCGTTTTAGTATTATTCTTAAACCTAGATCAGTTTCGGATTAGGGATTATGAGATTTACGATTGTGATAGTAATAGTATGCATCATTGCCTTAGGTGACGACTTCATAGAGGAACAATTCTAGTTGCTTGCTTGTTGATTGGATTGTTGTTGCTATCGAGGTAGGGTTTTCCTACTCAGTTATTGCCATTATGCTTTTTTATGATTGTTGGTATTGTTGCGATGTTATGATGATGATTGATAATGTGTATGTTGGTGATTGATGGTATTGTTTGGTGAAGTTGGTGATGTTGATTTTGAGGCTGTTGGAAGATGGCTCGCACCCCCATGATTCGCCCCTTGTGAATCCCATCACAAGGGGAATGTGCACATTAAGGAACTGGGTTCGCTTGTAGCAATGAGCGGGGATTTGGTGGGAATTGGATGCGGTCCCCCCATTGGCGGTGCGAATAAACTGTTGTGATAGGTAATCCATTTGTTTGATTGTGGAGTTGGGATTGGAGATGATAAGGATGATGACCATGCTTATGATTATTTATGGCAGTTTTTTTTATTGTTAAGTAATACTGACTTGGTTGGCTTTGTTTGTTGTTCTTTTGTTCTGCTGTGATCCATTCGATATTGTCGGTGAATGGTGAGCAGTGTCTTTAGCAGGTGATTGTGATTAATGCTTTCGCGTGGGGCGAGGACGGGGATCACCTAGCTGTGTCACAGAATAGCTTCCGCTGAGCTTAGTTGATAGTCTTTTTAGTTTCTACTTTGACATTTCGGATTATGTTGGTTTACCTTTTTTATTTTGGATTTGATGTTGTAACCGATTAACTTTATATATTTAATAATATTCTATTATGGTCTCTTTTGATATGTACTACCTCGGGTAACCGAGGCTGTGGCACCCTTGGTTGGTAGGGAAGGCGTTGCTAAAGGCTTCTTGGTAAGTGGGGGTGTTACATATACTCGCTCCGATCCAAACAAATGGTGACGTATGGTAAAAGTGGTTATTTAAGAATATGTGGAAAAGTAAGGGGTAAAGTTGGAAAGTTTGATTATGGCCAATTGAATAATATAATGTTTAATTAAACATTGAGTGAGTGAGTCATTTGATGGCAAACTTGTAAATAGGCAGTGGGTATATGGATAAATATTCATTTTTTTAGGCCAAATAAGGTATGTTACCATTGGTGTGGATCGTCCGTTTTAGATAACTGTTACCATTTGTCTGAATCAGAGGGAGTATAACATAATATGAGACAAAAGAATACTACATCACATTTTATTATAAATAGGAATGGTAGTAGTATTACAACATGAGATCCTCGTGACTTCGTTTGACCCATTGAACTTAGTTAAACCTAAGTCGGGGATCCCCGTCACAATTCACACCCAATAGGCTTTAAACTCATTCCTTGTGCTTGTGACACCCCCAATAACCCGACCAAGGTTATCAAGGGTTCTACCATCTCGGTTTTCGAAGGTAGTGCATCAAAACTACAATCAAGGCAATTATTACATTATGAGTTTAGTGATTAATACAAATGAAAAGACTACAATATACGAGTCTCCACTATCTCGGCCTTTACTCAAGACTCCATATCTCAATGCTCGTCCATGCCCGATTATCAGCACACCTAACATGCACTAACTGCTCCCCAATATGGCCGAAAAGAACATATGGATCATCACCGTTTAGAAAAAAAAAACAAGATAAGTAATGATAATACAAATGATCGCAAGAGTAGAACACATCATGACTCATACAACGTATCATATCTATAACCTTCCAACTTTCCACCACATCTCCCCACGTCCACCACCATCAATACACACATCACCATCGAACCGCAGTTTCTGTACCACCAAGTCATAGTCCTCGAAACCGAATCGGGTCATAACCCGAAACCCTTGCCAGATTCGTAATCATAATACGATATATGTGAAAATAAGACCATTAACGTGCACGCCTTCCTTCTAGGAAAGACCTCGAAAAGCAATCCGGGCGTGAGTACGGTTCTCCCAAACCATCCCGCTCACCCAACCATCACCTCCAACATCCGTAATCCAACATCCTGTGGACCAACGCCACCCGTGCGCTTGCAGCGGCACATCACTCCACGTAGTGAAGCACGTCATAGGTCGTAATCGATTTAAGAGGCTCAGAAACCGGTGAAAGGTTTGAACAAGCCTACATTTTAGGAGTCGCTACCAATTTATTGTGGAAAATTGGATACCGTACGAATATTTCATGCCATGTCAAGACACAAAATCGTGACATGAACACTAAAAAATTCGTTACCCTTAACAATCTATGACTAGATCGACTCTCGTAATCCCAATGAACAATCTGAGTAAGGAGTGAGGGTACGTTTTAGAAAGTTCTTTAATCGAACATATAATCGCGCTCGCCTCGATAGCGACCTCTACTAATGATTGGGATTGTCGTTTACAATGATTTTATTGATTGTATGCATGAATGCGGCAAACAGTGTATTAAACCTAACATGTGAAATATTATCTAATAATGTCGGTGGAATTATCTAATAATATTAGAAGTTGAATTAGGTATTTTATATAAATTGCATGTGAAGTACATAAAACAAAGGAGTAAAATATAATGCAAAATATACATGACGAATATATATCATATAAATGCCAAAGACGGGATTTGAAAAGAATAAAAGCAAAGAAAAAAAATAAAAGAAAATAATGGAATAAAATAAATAAGGAATAAAATAAATAAATAAAAAGTGACAAAAGAATTTTAAAGACTCAAAATATGACTAAATAGGTAGTAATACGAATAATAGTCTACTAATAGTAATTAATGTATACAACGTCGAAGCATGAAAGAAATCAAAGGGAGAAACCAGCCTAGAACATGCGCAACAATGGATGCGTCATCTAAAAGAGGTGCAACACCCACTGCGTCTGTTCTGAGATGGGTCCCAACTGTGAAATTCATGCCCGAAGGGTTGTTATGGTTGATTAGTTACGAGTTTGATTTAATTACGTATTTATAATGCAAATTTAATGAAAATAAACAATTGACAAATTTATTACATACACAAAACCATCTCATAACTAGACCTGGCAAAAGTATACCGAAACCTAAAAATCGATCGAAAATATTTGAACTAGCACCTGACTGTACATTCGAAAGGTATAACTTCAAAACTGAACCGAATTTGTTATATCCAAAATTGATCTAAAATCGTAGGAACCTGAACTGTTTCATCCTGAATTGTTTTGATCCGAACCGAAACATACCTGAATCGATATTAACCTGTAAAATAATAATTAAATCTCAACATTATAACCCGTAATGACCCGAATTTAATAATTGTAGAAAAAAAAAACATAATCTTATTAGTTTTCTTATATAGTAGTACGAAAGTTACTCGAATATCCAACATCTTACCACCCATTATTCATGAAGTACATGTCACACCACAAGGTTCGAAGGAGTTTAAATTGCATGTTAGATCGTACGCATTCAAATTACCGTATATATCAATAAATAATTAAAATAAATATTAGATAAGCAAAAAAAATGTCAGATAAAGCTACATTACTATTAATATTTTTTGAAATATTATCTGATAAAAATCTAATCATTTCCAAAACAAAATCGAAATATTTGATATATATAATAAAGACCTGATCCATTAATTCCTTGACATTCGATCTTAATATATCCCGAATCGAATCTCATCTGCTATGATATTGACCCGACTCAAATCTCATATGTTCTGAAATTAACTTGATTCGAACCTGCACCGACCCAAAACTTCTAAAACCGATTAAAAGCGATAACTGATTCCAACCTGAATTGAACAAAACTGAAATCAAAATAAAGGTCAACAAAAATAACCTGATTCGAATGAATCTAATCCGAAACTGACCCGTTTGCCACCTATACTCATAACTCATTAATATTAATTATAAGTGATCGTGAGGCGATATTAGAACGAAAATTGAAAAGAATGTTTAGACTCGTTAACCTGACAAGAATTGAATGAATTTACAAAAATTGGACTTAAAGGACTAAATATTGATTATCAAGCCACTTAAATATTCAGATTTGATGACAAAAGATGAAATAAACCAACTAACATTAACTATAAGTGATTTAAATCGATTAGATTTAAAAAGAAACTTTAAAAACAATTTAAAACGAACAATATGAAAAAAAATAATGAAAATAAAAGAGAGAGAATACATAAAAGCAGAAAACAAAGAAATAAAATGAATGACGAAAAAAAAAGGATGAACAAAAATCGAAGGCAGAGAAAGAGCAACAACTGATCAGGCAGCCTCCAAAAGAGGCGCAGTAGAAACTGCGCTCCTTCTGGGAGGCGCATCAGTTGATGCTTTTTCTCTAGCCATAAGATCTAGGTTGTTTGCAAAATTTCTGTTTAAAAAGTTGACTTTTATGAAAGATTAAAATAATATCGACATCTATATGACGTAAAAACGTAAACAATATATAAATATAATAAAACAAGATTAAAGTGTGATTTTACACCCTCGGAGTTACATGTTCGCGTCGCGAGATTTAGCTAAATCGATTTTTAGTGTTAACTCGACTCGAACTTTAATGAAAGTGAAAGTGCCCTTAGCCGGTGTGTAGTTGGTCAAATTGTACGGTCATTGATACGACGATATTTTACCAATGATTATTCAGGAGGATTTTCAGAATCCTACCAAAGAGGTTGTGTTGGCATTTGATTTGTTGGTTGATGGTTGTTTCATAGAAACCTTGAGGATGAAGACATCTACATCATCCCTAGCGAAATTTTAATTTGGGGGAATGATGCTTTGAGTGGTTTTAAATGTTTTGACCATCCTCTGGTGAATTTGTAATCAAGTGATGAATCATTGAGTTACTTTGAAATATTTGTGATACACCTCTTTTCTCACAAGTCTTACATTTGTAGGTTTCTTTCTTGGCTATATGGTTGGTTTTACTTGCTTTGCATATCATATGAGTATCTTCTTGAAGATTGGTCAAGTTTATTTGATAAGCTAATGCGATTCTTGACGGGATTTTTAGATGACTCACTTGTTGTGTTTTAATATAGGTATATTTGTGTGTTCTTTTTTGTGTTTGTTTTGTTTCATGTTTGTAGATACCACTTTTGTGATCCCCAAGTTTCATCAAGAAGATGGTGGCTAAAAGTAGAGGAGTTAAAGATCACTTCACCTAGTGAATGATCAAAGGTTGCGCTTGAAACGGTAATATTCTTTACCCACCATCTATTTTTACGTTCCCTTGTTCTTAGACATTGAGGACAATGTCAGATTTAAGCGTGGGGAGGATTTATTATTGTTGGTCGGATAGACTTATTTGTGTTGGATTGTGTACGAATATCGGTGGTGTTGGTCCCTTGTGGACATATGTTACGAAGTTGGAATGTTGTTACCTTATGTGGTGTCTTATTGTTGACATGTTTATTGTGCTTATATATATATA
>JAOWBH010116092.1:0-13986 GCA_028566215.1 Silene coronaria | reverse complement strand
GTCCAATGCGTTCCTTCTCCTCTAATTACTTCCTCGTAGAGTGGAAACCTGGAAGCCATTTTTTTTATTAATATTTGTTTGCATGTCAAAGTTTACTGGTTTCAGTATGCTTTTTGGCTTTTGACAATTTTTGGTTTTCTAATCTTTATTTATATCCTTCACTCCGTTACAGCATGCAGCCTCTTGGTTTAGGGATTTTTCGAAATAATCTTTTTTCTGTAAGCCCTGGATTTGTATCCTCAAACAATATGTGTTTTGTTTTGCTTAGAGGATTGAGCTTATGTTGTAGGCTTTCAAGATGGTGTTTGTTTTAGAAGAAGTTAAACATATAGTGGTTTCCAGCGGTATCGAGGGGGCAGGCTCACTATTAAAAGTACATTTCATTACTATTTTTAGCTTGTGTGGTTCCTTGATGGTAAATTGGTAATGTATCCCACATTTAATTCCAGGCCTTGTGGTTTACAGGAGTTTATTGCTGTCCTAAGGGTACTATTCCTGGAGTTCTTCAGAATCGCAGGGATGTTATATTAGATGAAGGTAAGTAAAGGGTATGGATTTTGGTGATAATAAGTTCCACATCAATCTGTTTTTCTGGAACGCTATCAAGGCTTTAGATTTGTTTTCTGCTCTCTCAGATGAAGATGGGATCATAGAAATGTGATTAATGGGCTCTGAAGATAAAATGCCTAGCAGGTACAATCTTTTAGGTGATTCTCATTTGTGACGGAAGGTATCCGTCACAAGCTATCTTTTTGAAAGTTTGTCAAGTAGTGGCCCATTTATTTGTCGTCTTCATTAGTTGACCTTCAATTTTGGCAACCTATATAGGCGAAAGTGTGAAACATTTTCAAATCAAGTGGATGTGAAGTAAATAGTTTCGTTTTTTTAGGTTTCTGTTCTTCTTGCCAAGGAGGATCATACAGATTGAGTCCGAGTCTGATGCTAGGCTTGTGTATTGAGGCTGGTATGAATTGAGCATTGGGGTATGTTGTTATGATATAAGAGTAGCTTTTCTTCATCATGACGTCTTGCAATTGAGGCTTTGTCATGACCCCTTGGTTTTTTAAATTTCTCCTTGCACGACAAAGGTGAAATCAGCCAGGCAGCTAATCTTTCTTTGGTTTCTAAGGTTTGGTATCGATTCCTAATGAAGGTTAAAAATAACTGTTTTGCATGCTATACTTTGCCAAGGAGGATCATGTAGATTCAGCCTGGTGCAGGGGCAGTCATGAGTTTACTATGGATTGGGAATTTTGGTATTTTGTGAACTTGTGAGAGGAACTTTTCTTCAATGTCTTGCTATTCTGGTTTCGTCATAATCCCTTCTTTCAGTAGTGTTTCTCTTTACTGGATATTAGGCGTATGATCCTAGACGAAGGGCACTCGTTCTTTGGCAACTAATGTATAAAATATTGCTCATGCTATGGTTCTGGCTTTGGGTAAGGTACTTTGGGCTTTTGGTTTCTTACCTGATAACTTTGTCAGGTTTCAACTGATCTCTGAAAGGCACGGCAAGTCGGCAATTATTGATGATTGCGTAAACATGTATAGACGCAAGCAACCTGGTTTTTTTCGGGGTTTGGTGCATTATCAAGACAGGATCTTCCACTGTTATTGGATTAGTTGGTGGTAGCTGATGAATTCGAAGAAGTCTGATTTCCTGATAATCTTTGTTGTTGTATGTGTTATACACGTATATGTTTTGATGTATTCTTTTACGAAGTGGTTGTACCGCTTTCGTAAACATGTTGAAAATTTTCAGCCTATTGCATTATTGCCTCTTGATTTCTTTTGTTGCTTTTACTACAGCTCTCATATCAAGCAATTTATTCCTACTTTGATTAGTTACATACACATAAATGAACTCTTGAAAGCCGAGAAAGCCGGTCTCATATAGATACAACATGTGCCAAACTGACTAACATACGTGATTTATGGAGTCCTTGAGGAACTACTGCAAAGACTGCTGTAGAGTAGTGAACTTCTGTAGGAATGCACTGTCGGGTTAACAGATGCGGTGCCCAAGTCTTTATCAAGAGTTCAGAACTCAGTAACCTAATCTTCACATTGAAGAAGAGATAGAAGCATTCGTGTAACCTCTTAACTAGCAGGCATGGATGCCCCGAACCCAATTGTGATGTCGAATCCAACACAAGACATTTGCTTATTGTTTGCATAATTGCGTCCATGATATTATCTTTACAGCTCGGAATGCTTAAACCAGAGTACCACCTTTAACACTTGAAATACGACTAGAATCAACTCAAGTTTCTGACCAACACAGATTAGAAAAGTGACAGCATTCTGTGAGAGGAATCAATGAACCATCAATGGCACACGAAAACACTGTGCCACAAGCCATCAATGGCACACCAAATCACCGTGCCACACCTATCACAAATCTCATGTTATCCCCTGCATAATAACACACACACACACAGAACTGCCCAAAACCACGGGTCAAACCGAATCGCATAAAACGGAACTCTGCAGACCGGAATCCGAATCAGTCAATGTCCATTTTCAAACCAATACAAATCCAGAATTAAAACATATTTCTCTAAGGCGTTTAGTGGAACAGTTGGTATGCAATATAAGAAAACATGAATACGATTCCTCACATCCATGAATGGCTCACTCAAACCACCCTAATAACAATGAGTTATGTTGAGGCAAGTTAGGAACAAAGTTTGCCGCAACATTCGATGCCAGTAAAACTATATACTCCATACAAATTCAAGATCGTAAGATAATATCATAAAATTGCATACAGTACCAGCAATCTTTGATTACTAATTATGTCATTTAGATACAACCATACAAGTATATAACCCATTAAAGCCATGAAAGTCGGTCTCATATAAATACAAGTATACAACCATACAAGTATATAACCCGAGCCAACCTGACTAAGGTAATAGCTAGGTTGCATACATCGGACTACTAATTATGGAGTCCTCGAGGCAAGTCTGTACTAGAGTAATGTTGTTGTATTGGAAAGTAGAGAGTTGCTTTGTATCAAGACTTCTGTAGGAATAAACCATGTCGGGTTAACACAGTTGGTGCCTAATCTTTATCAAGAGTTCAGAGCTCAGTAACCTAATCACCACATTGAAGAAGAGACGGAATTATTCACGATCTCTTAACTAGCGGCCAGATAGGACCCGAACCCAACTGTAATGTCGAATCCAACACAAGACATTTGCTTACTGTTTGCATCCATGATTTTCATCTTAACATAGTAAGTACCCTGTACAAGTACAACTCTGAAATCAGAATGCTTAAGAATAGAAAATATGTAGAACTCTCGATGATGAAGTCTGTCTTACCGGGATAATAAAAGCTGGCAAAATTTCAGAATGAGCAATGACGAAATCACCAGGCGGAACAGGGCAAGGGGTCTCTGTGCACAAATCATGGTTTTCACTATACACATGCCATCCAAAATATGCAACATCAATTTTCACCTTTCCACCGCAGATGGCTTTTCCTGTGAACCCGATAATATAAGATAAAGACAGTCTCACATGTTAAACCTACTGGGTAATGTAACGGTAGCTGTAAATAAATATTGTATGGGATAGTCTCACATGTTAAACCGACTAGGTAATGGTACAAGGGTAACAAAGTATGGTTAGTCGAATCATTTTCAAAGTTCGACAAAAAAAATAAGAAAAGTAAAAATTAATTACCAGTAGATGCAGAAATGCTTAAAGTGGCAGGCTGGCCTCTGGTAATTGGATTTGGTGTTACTTCAATTGCATATACCTTCACATCATAATCAACATTCTTATCTGCACTTAATAATACACTTTTAATACAACATATTCTTATTTAAGACGGTTATATAAAGCAACACATTATACATATATGATATATCTGTTTAGTAATGAGCATTAACTAGGATTAGAGATGTATGTGTTATATAGCCTATATTTAATTGGTTCTTGATTCTAAACCCCTACTCATGCGCATCCCGTGTCACGTGTAATGTATTAGGCAAGCAGGACGTAAACAATTGGGAAAGGGGAGACGAATTAATACCACAATAGTGAACGTTCGTGGCATGACTTAAACGAGCAAGAAGAGTAAACAATAAAAGCGGAATTATGAACGTGCTCATATTTACGTCTTTGAAATTTGTTTCGAGAGAGGAAGAGGTAAAAGTGTTTTCGAAAAGCACGAGAAATAAACGAAGAAATGGATACAATTAGTGAAGGGAGCAATTTCGCAAGTGTTATACTTGTAGGAGAAGACTGTTGATTGTGGCCAAAGTAGGAAATTTCTTGGCTTGGAGTCTTATGTGAATAATACTTCAGACAGTGTAAGATGTGAACGGGTCGGATCTCGGTGGGTCTAAAATATTTGATAGCGACCTTAAACTTATTTTTACGGGTTAATATCCCAAATCTTGATACGAGTAAATAAACCTCATAAAACTGATGATGTGCAAAGGATACAAATTGAACTTTTGCTATTTGAATCAATCAGATTTTATCTTATCCAACCTGATATGTTTATTGTCGCATAAGGTTAGTTGTACATAAATAACTTGATAACAATATAGCCAAAAATAACTAGACTGGGTCAAATTCTTGCAAATTTGAAATGATCTCATGCAAATTACCATAACGCTATCCGACCCGACCAACTCGATTGGCATGTCTACATACGACCACATGATGCAACAAATCCAAATTGGTCGTGGTCTTGTATGTAGTAGGAAATTTCTAGTGGAAAAACTCATGTCCTATCAATTCTTAATAGAAATTATCAATTACTTCCTTTTAAAACACATTTTTTCAAACTTACTCCCTTTTATATTTTTTTTTTAAAAATTACACCCAAAATATTGTCAAAGTTTAGAAATTGCTACCAAACCTCTACTTTTACTTTTTTAAGACGAAACTGCCCCTAATCAATTAAGTTCCCATGTTAATTGTGAAACCATGTCCGGCCCTTCAACCACCGTGACCTCCATCACCAACCACCATTATCCTTCACCCCACTGCCGAACTCGCCGAGGCGATCCACCCTTTAAACACCCAACCTATATCGTATACCCTCCCAAACCAGGGATATTTGACGCCCATTTCCCAGAATTCAAAACTGTAAACCCTTAATTAATTTCCTTAAATCAATCATCTATCCTTGCTCTCTTAAACTAATAAACTATTTCCAATCTTTAACTGCGCATCAAAAGGATTGACTAATCAAAGTAAAAATTGATTGGTATTTGACTTTGTGACATGACATTCTTATATGGCTATTTGAGTTAATTGGCTAAGCCATTTGCTGAGTTTGTGGTAGTGGAGTACTGGACATTGCAAAGATCATAAACAAATAAAAAAAAATTCCAACCTTCTTTGTGCATGTTGACGGAGCCTTAATACGGCAGTGTCATAGCACTCATAGATAGGTTAAGGGTTCAATAATCGGTATGGACTATGGAGCATGGAGAAAAATTATTGAGGGACAAATCAGTAGGAAAATAAAGGCTCTGAATTCCGATGAGTTTTGTGCTTGAGTTAGGGCGAGGTATTGTGGTGGAGTTCAGTGGTAAATGGTGGTTAAACGGTGGGCACTTACGATGGATTTAGGGAGTAATAGGAAAATTAAAGAAATTAGGGGCATTTTTGTCACAAAAATACCTAAATAGAGACTTGGGAGCAATTTATAAACATTGACAATATTTTGGGTGTAATTTTTAAAAAAAAATTATAAAAGGGAGTAAGTTTAAAAAAATGTATTTTAAAAGGTAGTAATTGATAATTTACTCTTGAAAATATGATTTTGAGTCAAGTATAACTCCTTGTTATTTCTTCATAACTATTTACGCAGTGGCGGAGCCGGAGTCAGGATTTGAGGTTAGGGGGACGAACTATTAATGTCTTAAGATCGATTCGGAAAAAAATTGAATATTTTAACTAAAACTTACGACATTTTCATTTTTCAGCGGAGGCGACCGCCTCTACTAGACTCCCTAGACCCGCCAGTGTATTTACGAGTAAGTGGGTAAGAAGTTGTTGTTACTAGTGATTAGATTTTATAAAAGATAAAATATGATTTAGAAATAGTGAGGCGTGAGGTTATGTAATGCGTAAATTAGACGTTTGATGCGACTTCCCTTCTGACATCTTCACTTGCTATCCATTTCACGTCTTCTACGACTTCAGCCAATTTGTAAGGTTTGTAGTTTTACATGAAAATAAAACGAGTCATTCATATTCGGATTATAGAATTCCGGGTCAAGATATACTATGCATCTTGATCCTAAATAAATTAGCACCAATTCTTATTTGTGACGGAAGGTGTCTGTCACAAGTGAGTGACGGATATCGTTTCCTCTCACAATGACCCATGTAAGGGTGAGTGGGAAGCACATGGGGGGTGTCCCACCTTGTCCCCTCTCTCCCTTTTGTGAGAGGTTACAGGCTTGTGAGGGGAATAGTCCGTCACAAGCAAGACGCTTTGATTAGCAAGTTGGGCTAGGTCTTTTTGTTAGCGGTGAATTTAGGGGTTAGGAACAGCAATCGCCCTTAGTCCGGTTTTGAAACGGAAAATTTGGAAGTTCAAGGTAAAAAAATTTGAACTTTTTTTGAATTAAACTTATGACATTACTTGTTCAGTAGCTGGCAGCTGCCCTCCCCTAACTACAAATCTTGTCTCGTCCTGTTATGGGTCAGTTTTTTTTTTCAGGTTTAGACTCGAAGACTTCCATACCACCATTGTTCCAGGTTCCACACTATAACATGATTTTATCATAATATGTTTAATGTCAAACACCGAAATCTTGATTTTTGACCCTAGATCATGATAAATGGAATTTTTTAGCAGTGACACAGGTTGGCCCGTCGGACCATTTCCCCGAGTCCTCCCAAACAAAGCCCGACCAACCCAATTAAAACTCATAGTGGCCCGTTTTGGTCCTCGGGCCAAGTCAGGGTCCAAAACCCTAAACCATGAGCCCAACTCTCCTCTCAACAAAAACAATCATCAATATTAAACCACGCTCGTGAGCTCAGTCCGCCCATAACCTTACTACGGCCGGTTCAGGGACGAACTGGCTAAGCCAGGCCCGACCCTAAACCAACGCGTGGCCACCTCTAGAAGTATTTCGCAAAAGGGTAGTGTACTCCATCCTTCCCGATCATTTGTTTACTTTTTCCATTTTGAGGTGTCTCATTTAATAGTTTATACGTTATTATATTGCGAATATATTTGACGAGTAATTTCATCCTACACATTCAATTTGGTCTATTTATCATCTAATAATTGATCCTGTCCTCTTCCTTTGGTCTTTGTGACAAAATCAAACGTGAATAATCAAAACGGGAGGAATATATAAAAAAGCGCTTAAGATAATTTCGATTTAAAAACGAAAAAGTAAAAAAATAGAAGGAATAAAAGGGGTGGTAAAGAAAAAAAGTAAAAGGTAGGAAATGAGTTGACGTGCCTACATAACTTTATATTAACTTGTATTGTCAACGTCGATTACAAACCCTTTTCACCGCAACTGTCTTGCTTAGTTGTGCAAATAATGTTTCAGTTTGTGCAGCAATTTTAGCAGTAAACTCAGATGTGGGTTACCCTTTTATGGGCCCACTTTAGTCCATTAAACGGCCCATTCATACTCCATCACCCAACTGTCCAACAAATCACCTCTTTGGCCCACTCTTCTCTAGTCTTTTGCTTCTTATCTTCCTTCTAAGATTCCTTTCATTATTACAGTACTAATTTGTGACGGACAATATCTATAACAAGCTTTTAATGGTCAAATAAAATCATATGAGTAGATAAAGACAAATCATTTATGACTCTCTAGACACTCTATTTTTGTCTTATCTAAACTTGTGGGTGCTATTTAACCCGTCACAAGCTTGTAAAGGATATACCCGTCACAAAGGACACTATATTACTTGGAATTCAAGTTCAATTATGTCATTTAAGCATTATGTAGGTAGAATTGTACATTATGGATGTTGTTCCTTTACCATTTTATTGTTTGGAAAATTTTCAATTTGGGTACTTGAGATTTGGGTAAATGTTAATTTGAGTGCCTGAAATTTGGGTAATTTTAATTTGGATATCTCAGGTTTAAGCACATTTTTAGTTTGGGTACCCAAGGTTTGTTAGTTTTATTTAGGGTGCCCAAGGTTTATACATATTATCATTTTGGGTACCTATAATTAAAAAAAAAAAAAATCCTTTTTATAGTATCAAACATATAAAAATATAAAATTTATGTTCCCTTTAAATTAAATAAATTTATTTTAGCTATTATATCAATAATTTTTTATCGAATTAATTTTTTAGTTAAAAAAACATACATAATTTTATAATTTTATTTAAAAGGTACATAAAAAATATGCATAAATAATTTTGTGGCGTTAAAAATATATTACAAGTTCATTGGTATTTTTATAAACATCGTTTATCAAAAAAGAAAAAGAAAAATTAGTTTGTTGTATTTTTAGTGGAGTGATATTTAAACTACAAATATTTCATATTTAAAAAAAAATAAAATGTTTTGTATAGCTTTTATCAAAATGTTGATATGCTTCTTAAACTTCGGAATAAGTTAACAAGGTTCTAAAAATATTTTTTAAATTATGGGAAATGTGATCCAATTTTTGTTATTAAAATCTTAATCGATTTTAAGCAAAATTTATTTGTAGTTTAAATATCACTTTAGTACTCCACTGAAAATACAACAAACTATTTTTTTTTTCTTTTTTGATAAACGACGTTTATAAAAATACCAATGAACTAGTATTTTCAACACCACAAAATTATGTGTGTATATTTTTTACGTACCTTTTAAATAGATTATGTGTTTTTAACTAAAAAAATCAATTAGTTAACAAATTATTGATATAATAGCTAAAATACATTTATTTAAAGGAAACATAAATTTTATATTTTTGTATGTTTAATACTATAAAAAGGCAAATATATATTTTTTGATTAAAGGTACCTAAAATGTTATATATGTATAAACCTTGGGCACCCTAAAAGCTTAAATGAAACTAACAAACCTTGGGCACCCAAACTAAAAATGTGCTTAAACCTGAGGTACTTAAATTGAAATTAGCCAAATCTCAGGCACCCAAATGGACATTTACCCTAACCTCAGGTATCCAAATTGAAAATTTTCCTTATTGTTAATATGAACAAACTCCGTACCTTCATTAAAATACTCTACAAAGGACTAAAGAACATGTTGGATTTTACACTACCGATGTGAGACACCGATTTACATACTAACAATTTACGGTTACTCCGCATATCAAATGAAAAGTAGTCTAAAACGAATTAAGTAAGCTAATGTACAAAGTCCATTTTCTTCAACTTAAGTAATAGTATTGTAAAACGGTTTTGGGATAAATTATTTTGAGACTATTTAGTAACGATCCGTAAGAGTATAAAAAAAGTTCGAAAAATTGAAAAAGAGGTACGAAAAATATAAAAAATCGTCAAAAATGATGTCACAGTTAGCAGAAGACGGTCTCATTTAATTGCGTGTTACTGAATACTGAATTCCTGACATTCATATAAATCCCATTCCTTGCCTGCAGCACTGCAGGTACTAGTTTTGGAGCAATGAGGTCATATCTTCAAATATAATTGAATAAAATTATCAAGTTTCTTGAGCGAGTTGTCGGACAATACTGCTACTCCATAATACGAAGTAGATAGTGATGAAGATCACGATTTCTTTCATCTACAACCCCAAGTATCTTACCAGTTGAGAACGTTCTATAATCTGATTGAAGTCGGAAGCTTTTTTTGGAACGGGTATAAACCCTGGGTGAATTTTAAAGAAGTATAGATACCAGCATTTTTACTAGAATTTTATTATGGTTAGAAGCGACAACGACCTATACAATGGCAGGCATAGCCAAAGAGATCAGTATAAAATCATACAAAACCACCATACCCAACAAAACATGTGACTTACCACCCCACAATGGCGATCTTGCTTTCTCCGAGAACAAGCACAGAAAACACATTCACGATGTTGATCACAGAATAGGGTAGGGTTGTCGAGTTACAATGTATGAATAATGAGTTCGGAAGAGTCAATAGACTCAAATCTTGCATGAACGCAAAGCACATTGGCTTGTGATTTAAACAAATTTTAGAGCGCATGAAAAAGAAACGTCAAAGAGAATCAATAAAATGTTACCAGACAAGATCATAATAGTAGACCGAGACTCTGCAGAAGCATGCTGATCCAATATCGCAGGCTCGTTAGACGGATTGAATAAATACCACAATATTTAAAAGAGATGCTTAGCGCTAGTCATCATCTATAACCAGGTAATGTTTGCCGCAAAATTACATCCATCCCCAGGATGGAGCTAGTATATAATCAACATAGTTCCTGTGATTCCTCCGAAAAGAATGCTATAACCTGGCTGTAAAAAACTTAGGTTTGCAACAAAGACTTATCTCCAATTTCATACAGATTGCAAGTTCCCGGACTGAAGAGCGCCTTGGAGGGTGCTCACAGCATTTTCATAATGCAAGAATCCCATGTACCAAAACTCATGGTTGTCAACAGATATAATCTGGATGTATTTCTCAGAAGAATTGACTCGGCTTGTAGACGGATTGACTGCTTTAAGTTGATGCAATGGGATGACAACCTGTTCACATAAAAGCATCGTACCACAATGTGAAACTAAAGACTTCGATTGTCAATATCAAATCCCGTTACAAAAAAGTATCAGAAAAAAATAACTACCAAGGATTAAAAGATTTATAAATGGATATTCATCAGCCAGACCAAGAAAAAAATCATGTTAAGTGAAGGAAAAGAATCCAAGAAACAGACATACCCAACCAACAATATACCCATATCGACCTGTAAGATTTTGCACGAATTGTTCATGCATGCCAAATTGCCACCATCATATATACCAAGTTTGCAAGAATAATCCAGAGAAGCCTAGCAGAATGACTAGTTTGCAAGAATAATTGTTCGTGCATACCAGCGACCAAGAGACCAGCAGCATTAACTGAGTATAAACACTTTCACCTATGACAGGGTAATGGTTATGACTTATGAGGTACATGAACTCTTTACATGCGTGTTTAATTTAACACTATGAGTGTGTTTTAGTTGACCGATAATGAAAATTGAGCATAAGTTGCATTGATTGACTATTACGTCACAATGTAAGTGTATAAACTGGTGAGTCAATTTGTTTTATTCCATCATATTGTAAGCCAAACATTAATAAGTTTTTGGCTCTAAGGTAGAGGCTACAAGAGGACAAACAGATATCCAAAACAGAGGAGGCTACAACTCACTTCTGCAAGAAGCTATTAAATACATCTAAATATGTAGGCAAGTATATTTGAGTATTCCATGCTGAACAATGATGAGAGAAGTTATTCTATCAATCGTCAAATGGTTTTCGGATGAGCCACATTTGACTTATGAAGAAGACTGTCTCCTTGTAGTGCATGTGCTGGTGGTGCCTATGCCCTTGTATGAACCTAATAGGATATGAAAAACCTATATCTTTCTTCTGTCCAATAAATTTGAACTAAGCTATTTTTGCCAGATATAGTAGGCCCTTGAAAATTATTGCTTACCACAAAAAACACCCTTGTAACTTTGTAAGGGACCTCACATGTAATAAAGGTTTAAATATCCTCTTACTATGTGTACCTATGTTCCTTTGACGGGGCACATCATCCTGCAGGTCACGTGCAGACACGATCTGACGTGCCAGAAACCTATAAGACTCTGACTTGTGCCACCACAATTGTAGATATCCAGCAGAGGTAGATACGGTGGGGGAAAGAAAAAAACAAAAGCTGAAACCATGGAAGGTAGGGATTGAAAGCTGACAAGCAGTAAAGAGAGCATCTAAAAAATAAGAGATGACCAGCCATGGAAGGAGGAGCTTGAAAGGAAGAAACAAAGGAACTATTCATGGAACTTTCAAGTACAATAATAGCGGCAAACAGAGGATTGAGTTTGTTTACTCGAAAGCAGAAGAGAAGGTTTGTTAATCGAAAAGATAAGATTACAGCAACAACAACATTACCCCAGAGGCCACGAGGCTCTAGCCATTAGCCAATTGTGTGATAAGGAGGAATCAGATGTACCAGCGTATCTAACGCCAAAAGATGATCCATACAGAATTATATCGGTAGTTGCATCCCGTAACTAAGAAACTCCCCTGTTTAATGATTCATTTTAACCAAGTACTCCTTAGAATCTAAACCCAAAGAACAACAAGTACTTAGCTCCGTTAAGATGAGGTTCTTGAAAATAATTCAAAAAACCAACGTTTCTCAGGTCTTTTCAATTTTACTTGACTGCACAATTCACCTCCCTTTTTTCATTCCAAAGTCTTGAATAAATCAGAGGTTAATGTAGAAGTCCTCCTGGCTACTACTAAACTATCAACGCAATATTATCCACTATATCCTAGAGTGTTGTGTCAGAATATAAAATGCCGATAAAGATACCTGCTTACTCGTGTTTCCATATCTATAAAACTAGAAATTCAAGTGAAATGCACAATTGGGGAGTCTTAATAGATATCAAAAAGTGAGTATTCCACATTGAAAGATGTGAGGATAAGTTAGCATTTTATAAACTAAGGAATTTAAGAAATCAACTGTCTCATCCTATTCCTATGGCATAACCTTAGCCCTAATTACAAGTTTTAAGAGAAGCTGAGAGGATTATTGGAATAAACCACCAAACCGTAACAATATTTAGGACCTTCAAATAAGTGTTCACATCTAACTTTTTTTACCAAACATTTCTAAAACAACTGAACTCACACTCAACCTTGAAAAATTTATGACCAGCATACTTGTACTTAGTTCAGGCAACAGCATTATCTCAAATTCAATACTTATCCTACAAGTCTAGAACTATTTCTTATTACTCCCTATAACACAACGAATTTATTTCCACAGATCAGAATTCCATGTAGGATACAATAACAGAATTGTATACGCTTGGAGAAACAGAACAAGCAACTTAACAGTTTCATACATATTTGATGGAAAAATATACGAACAAAATTTTGATATTATTAAGGGAGTGGGGGCACTGTCATGAATTTGACATCTCACCTTATAGTAACTCCAATCAGTCTCATCACCATTCTTGTAAGGAAGAGGATTATCACTGCAAAAGGCAAGCTTCGCAGTAGATACATACAATGTTCCCATCACTGGACCAGCTGATGTGGACAAGTAGCATGCAAATGAATCCTGGAGTAGCTCCTCAGGGACTGTGTCAAATGTTTGATGAAAAATTTTCTCATAGCCTCCTTCAGCTACAACTTTCGTGCTATGCACTATTCTTCCCATAGCAGCTTCGGAAAAACTGGGACTTGTTTTCACTGTTTAAAAGCAAACAGAGGAATATTTCAGGTCGAACCACGATCCATAATAAACCAGAAAATCCGGAGCAGCAAGGTATTTTAAGAGGCAAAAAGAGAAGTTAAAGTTGAATCTACACCTTCAACTACAACAGAAAAAAAGGGAAATCCTCAGTATGAGACTATCAACAAACTGTTCTTTGACAACGTTACCAAAAAATGCTGTAATGGTATCAAAATTCTGGATATAAGACCTATAGGTTATGTATATTGGACACAAAACGAAGTTAGGTACATAGGCGGGCTGCCTCCAAAAGCACCCCCTAACCACACAAAGAATGCGAAGATCCCCAAACAAACAAATGACGTAATCTTCCAAGTAAAATGTCAGCCAGCAATGCCACCATATGGCTCATCTTGCTATCACGCATATCTGTGATTTTTCACATCAGATAATCCCATCTCATATCAGAATTCAGAAATACCCAAATGCTCCAAATCGCAGAGTTACTGCAAGATAATATCGCTTGTACTAAACTACTTTTTGTATTATCATGCTCCCTCTATTTCAATGAACTGAGTTCCATTGGACCTTTAACTCCTCACTATAATGATCGACCGAGGC
>JAOWBH010116091.1:0-22871 GCA_028566215.1 Silene coronaria | reverse complement strand
CTCGTTCCGTGTACACAACATGCGGTCCAATCATCATTGGGTGATTGGCGGGAGGTGCAGATATGAGGTATCTACAAGTTTCTTATCACACTCCTTCCTGTCTTATTTTTTTCGATTTGTTTATTTCTTATATTTTGGTTATTTTTTTCGATTTGTTTAGTTCTTTAATTTTGGTTTAGATTTTGATTTAAAGTTGTTTATTTCTTTTATTTTTGTTCCGATTTCGATTTGGAACCGTCTTCTAGAGATTTGATGTGGGCAGTGTTTCATCTTCTAGGATTTCAGCTATGGAGTGGCAAGTGATGGTGGTGATGGCGACGGGGACAGCCATTATGATTTGCGATGGTGGCTGGAGCTCTGGTAATCCGTCTCTTTTGTGCTTTGCACTTTCTTATCACACTCCTTCATATCTTATTTTTTTTCGATTTGTTTATTTCTTTTATTTTGGTTTTGATTTCGATTTGGAGTTGTTTATTTCTTTTGTTTTGGTTTTGATTTCTGTTTGGCGTCGTCTTCCAGGGAGGCTAATTGGGTCGGGTATCGTCTTCTATGCTTTAATCATCATTCTGTTGTCGAAATCCATGTTGAATTTTAAGGTTGTTAATTTGTGCAAAATTGAATCAAATCTATTTTGAATGCTGGTACGAACATGTATATCATGTCTTAAATAGCCCAGTCTTAAACAGACCACTGTTGTTTGAATTAAGTGTGTAAAACGTCGATTGACTTCAGTATGTGTGTCATCTGATTAAATTTGTATGTTGTTTATGTTCATTTTCACCCTTTTCCTTTATTAATCTTTCACCTTCAGACATTCATTTTTAGACTGTTCGTGGTGGTTTGAGAGTCGTTGGCTTTCTCCTTTTATTTATCTGGAAGAGTACTATGGGTTGGTTTTATGCTACGGTATTGTGAGGGACGAAGGAAAGATGAAAAAGACTTGTGGAAGGGTCATTAGGAGTATTAAGGGTGTTCTCATATGATTGGCATGATATAGGAATAGTATAATGTAGTATATTGTATATATGATGAAAATGTTGTTTGCTTGAGGTCACTAAAAGCAGCAAGAACAATCAAAGGGGAAGAGTGCAGTTTGACCCGCATCTTTCTTGTTGATTCCTAGCTCTTTTGTGAAGTATATAACAAACGCGTGAAATGGAGGTGTCTGGACAGTGTCACTCTTAATATGATCTTTTTAATGTTGTTGCCGTCAGCCCTGATTATATTGCATGATGGCCTAATCTCCACTTCTTCCTTGCTCACTACATCTTCTCACTTTCTCTTCAATCACTCCTTAACTTTCTCTATGAGTTTTACCTGACTAATTGGTATTGGTTTCGTGGTCCTGCGTTTTTCAATTACTTATTTGGTACTTGGTCTGAATCTTGTTTGGTGATAGTGGTTGGTTTTGGTTTTGTTGACGGGTGTAGATTTCGTGCAATATTTGCGTGCTAGCTTACCTCTCCATTCTTTTTTCCATTTGCTTAGATAATCTTCATCTTCTTCAATTACAAAATAAACCTTCCCGCAATATCCTCCACTCCACACAAAACTCCTCCTTTCCTTACTAACCCCAATTTCCACATTCCTTCAGCAAAATATCTCCACCAAAAGTCGGAGCTGCAAGTAAGTTTGACTATTCACCTGGTTTTATTTTTCCTTTTGGTTGTTGATTTTTTGTTTGATGAAGATGATCATAGTGTTGCTGGTAGTAAATCAATCAAAAAATACTCCGTAACCTTCGCTAATCCATCCCTAATCACCATTTTTCCCATTTTCACTTGATTTTAGACTGGTTTTGCAAGCGAATAGACTACTGTTCTCAACTACCAAGTTTTACGATGTAAACCTCTGTTTGGGTGTTTTAAATTTTTCATTTGCAATAATCACTTTATCTAATTGTTTCATTTGTATTATGACATGCAGTTGCTATCCTTTTTATACTTTTACTAAACCCTTGTCTTTTTAGTGGGTTTAATTTTGTTGAGTGTGCTTTATTTGTTTAATTTCTGCATTTTAAGGACTGGGATTTTGTGGGTACATAGAAAAGGGAGGGCTGGAAAGGAGAAGTTGTAATGATTTTTCGAAATTAGTAGTGCCACCGAGTTTTCGAGTCCCTACCATCTCTGCCACGTTGTTTGCTCACTTCTTAGCTGTTATTGTTTTTCTCCGTCTCTCTTCCTTCTATTTACTTGTAGTTTTACCTAAATTGGGTTTCCATATTTGTCCCCTTCTTTCATTTAGTAGAAATAAAAGGAGGACTCCGAACTACTTAGTGAACAACCCACTATTATTTTGTAGTGCGGTAAATAAGCGATGTAATTTTTTCTTTAGCTTCCAGGCTATTGAGCAATTTTTGCTTTTGCTTTAGCCATAAGATTCCATAGAAGATTATCTACAATATCAAAAGATTACATTGACTATTATAAAAATAAATAATGCCTTAAAACAAGAGTGTGACGGCGGTGGGGTTTTATGACAATGTGAAGGCTTTGAGTATGAGTGTAATGTCTTTGATGTTTTAGTTTGTTTCGGGGTTTTGGATTGGATCTAGATAGCCATGGTGAATGAGGAAGAAGGGGAGAGGAGGAGGAGGAGGAGAGGGAGGTGACGACGGGAGAGTGTGTGACTAATGCAGCTACCATTCGGAAAGAAGCTAACCCATTGTTTCGATTATGTGAAGTATAGCATCGCTTCACTATAAAATGAGATAAACAATTTTTTTGGCAATTGGGGGACCGCATGCCTTCTTGGGAATTCTTGGGCATATGATGACTTAAAACTTAGATGCTCAAATTAGACTGAGTAAAGCTGCGCAAAAGACGAAATTGGGCCACCGAGTTTACGCTAAGCTATATATTTGCGAACTTGTGAGGCGAGTGTGCCTGGCCGTCTTAAAAATCTAATATACTGTATATTATGTTGAATGGGGTATACTGCTACATCTTAAGCCGTGTTTTATGGTGTATTCTCTTAAAATTGCTACATTGTTGGCTATCATGTGTTATGTCCAGTGAACATAAGCACTGCTCGCTTTGGTTTTATATATAAAATGTAGTAATCAGTAGTCGTGACTACAATTATCAACAAATTTATGCAAAGTCGAGAAATTCTTAACGTGTCTCTCGTTATGGATCTTTTAAGTAATCTAGAATAGTTATTATAGCATTTCAGTTATTCCTGTAAAAGACTCGGTCTCAGGCTAATATAGGCCCAAAGAAAAACCCAACTGAAAACCTAGCCACATATTGTTCCAACCAGTCTTATAACTAAATAATGACTCAACAATATGCTTCTTTATGGGTGTTTTTTTTCCCGGATTCAAACGATCCGACCTACCGTTGTTGGCATGTCTGATATGGAGTACTTTATAAGAGGTTTGCTTAAGACATGTGGCATCTTCCTTGTGGATGTGATATTGGTTTTCAAGGTCAGGAGTACTGCTTGCTTACAGAAGATATTTGTCTGTTGATGATTGTTGTATGTGAATATGTGCTTGCTTTTTAACAAGTAGTATGATAATCATGGTTTGGTTTACGTGGGCTTAAACTGGGGTTAGTGTTCTTTTTTTGGGCTAACGAACAATCACGTTAGAGGGTTTGGGACGGGTTAGTGATCCGAGCCACTGTGCAATTTTGGGACTCGCTTATGTTGCAAGTCAGGTATAATGGACGTAAATCTATTCTTAGCAATTTTGGGATTTGCTTATGTTGCAGGCCAGGTATAATGAACAATACCTATCCTTAAATAGCTCGACATGCGATGAAGGGGACGACGGTTGCAAATTGTGCCCTTAGTTTAGCAATTATGATGATAATGCTGACTGAAATAGGTCTTCTTGTTTGAGTCATTAGTGTTTGTTTGAGATCTTTCTTTTCAGGTTGAATTGGGGTTTTATGGGATTTTGTGTTCGATTGAAGTGTTTATCTTAAGTTTGGTCTTGGATTTAGATTGCAATTAATATAAGAAATTCTAATTTAGCTAGATTTTTTATGAGTTTTAAACTAATTGAAATGTTAGGTCTTAGTTTAGATTGCTTTGTTAACACTTCCGAAGGGTTTTGTGAGTCCATATTAAGGTATAATTTGCCTTTTTACTATCCTTGTTCCTCGCGGTTTTTAACTTTATACATGGAACTATTGTAACTGGCAGCAATTAGAATGAACAGCAGAAATATGGTGACTGTTGATGTGCTATGATTAGTTTTGATCTTCTTGGATTAGATGGTTATGTATGTTTTCATTCTACTGTCTCACTTAATGTAGTGCCAAAGTAGCTGTGTTGCTTATTCAGAACAAATGAGGTAACAATTTGAAAGTTAATTTCTCATTTTCTTCATCTCGGAATGAGCAAACAGGCGACCGAAAGAACAAAGCTACTGACTGTGAAGGTAATGGTTACTATAGTCCGCTGATATATATACTAGATAAAGCTTTGTTACTCCAACTCTTTTATTTCTCTCACTTATCTAGGTTACCATGCAGTCCACAGTCCGGGTCTGACCTTTCAATCTAAGGCAAAAACTTGAAAATGTTTCATGAATTAGCTATGTCACTACGTCAAGCTAAAGAAAACATAAGTCATGGGTTGTACCGATTTACCAGATGAATATGAGAATTAATAAGTCATTCTTCTTGCGCTAATAGTATTCACTAAGTGTTCATAACTGGAAATTTTTATTGTCATTAGTTATCGTGTATGTATGTTGCTTGTTGTTGTATATGGCATTTGAGTTCTTAAAGCAAAGAACCTGTGTTTATGTAGTAGTACCTTATCAGCCACAAAACTGCTTAGCGGCTTGTTAACTCAGGTGGTCAAATTTCAAATAGTTTAAATGTTGCCAGTTTTACTGTTCATGCCACTGTTCTCAAATCACCGTTGATTTTGCTTGTAGTTTGCTAAGGCTGACCAGAGTACAATCTATCAAGCTGATCATGTTCAAGCCTTCAAGCTATTGGGAACAGGTGTGTCTCGTTGCAGGAGCAAGAGCTTAGCATGAGTAAATGCTCTGTTGTCGGACTTGTCACACATAATGGCTTGTCTACCATTATTAGGAGACATATGGAGCTTGAAAAACTTGATATGATTGAGTTTCAGTTTAGTTCGTAGCAAAGTCTCAATTTTTTCCCTTTTTAGTGTGTTTGAATTTTGATGATGCGTATCTATAAGTTTAATTTAGTTGAGTTTATAGGAAAATTTAGATTTTTATACTAGCAACAAACAGTTACGTATGTGATATGGTAGTGTTATTGCAGGCCATCATGGTGATTCTTTCAGTGGAGTTCAATTAATTTTTAAAGCTGATATTTTCTTTTAAAAAAACTACTATGGAACTTGTAATATTTAATGATAGCTATTGTGTTTGTGCAAGTGTTTCGGAAGGAGGGACGGTTAATTGAAGTGGCTAATTGAAATTGATCGACGACGGGGCAATTGACGATGATGCTGAGGTTGGTGACTTATATAAGAGGTATTTCCAGATTTACGGCTGCTTTTCTGCGTTTGTTATATCATAAATTTGCATTCTTGTGGTTACCTAATTGAAGCTACATACTCATCCTCTTAAAATTTTATTCTTTATGGTTTAGTTAATTCTCAAGCTCTTGTGCAGTTGATCATCTCTGTTTTGTCTTCTTCTTGACCATGAACTGTAGTGGGGCCTTTGCTGCGGCCACTGAATCCAGCGTTCAGGCAAGTTAGCAGAATTATTTACGCTTCTAGACTCACTTAGCTTCCGGTCATTTTGTTGTTTGTGTACGGTTTAAATACTTCATACATCTCTAATTTAACTTATCTTAATTACATAATTAATCACCTTTTTAAATCTAGACTCCTAAGCTTAATTAACCGTCTTTGAGAATGTGGTTTCAATGTAGCTTGCATGGTTGTTATACCTCTTAGTTGTGTTCAGTAGCTCTTTAATAATTGACTGCAAACAACTAAATTGCCTTTATATGTGGCTTCATTTGTTGCATCTGTCAGTCATCGTAAGCATCTTGGGCCTTGTAACCCTAAATTAGTCCCTTCTTTAATTAGCAGTTATTTCTTGGAGTGTAGTTAGAGTGGTAAGATTCCAAATCGTTATTGCTTGGTTTTGGTTATATTGAGAGGGAACTGAAAAAAAGGGGGGTGGGGAGAGGGAGGGAGACTCGGTCCTTGGTGATTGATTTTGTTGAGATTGAGAGGGGATCAGGGATGGAATGGAATAGGGGGGAGAGAACGTCTATGTTTGGCTTTGGTCAGATAGTCTTCTCAAGTTTGACAAACTCTACTCTATCGTCCTGGATTTTTGAGAGAGGGATGGATACTGTACCTGGACGCTTGATCTATACTCTTACCAGGATTTTGTGTTTTGTTGACATAATTTTTGTAACAATGAGAGAAATTGAGTTAGATGGGTAGAATTGACATTGCATATGTCAGGTATGCTCTTGGTTATAATCAGGAATCTTTGAAAACTGAAAAGTCGAAAGTCAGATTTTTGTTTTCCTATTTGAGTTCATGTAGAATGAATCTGGATGGTAAAACTCTTGTGGCTGGTAATGTGAATGTGTTTGAAAGTGTAGAATAAACTTAGTCATAATTTCAACTTAGTACACTGAGCAACGAACCGATGAAATAAAGACCTCAAAGAAAAATGAAATGAAAGAACTACAAAGTACTTCCTATATGAGAAGTCTTATACTAAGATTGTTATGAAATCGTTTCATAGGAGAATTAGTGTAGTTGGGGGGGAAGGAGAGAGAGAGTGTGGGAGGGGAAAGACGATAAAGCGTTGGGAGAGAGAGAGAGTGGGAGAGATGGGGAGGGAGGTAAACTCTTATGTGGTAGCAGAGGTAGTGGGAGGTAGCTGAAAGGGAGAAAATTATTGAGATGAGTTGGAAATTGAACATACGGAGTGTTGAGATGAAAGGAACAAAAAGATAAATTTGGCGCGTTACTTAATAAATCATGTAAATGAAAAATAAAATAATCATGCAGAATATTTAGCACAAAAAATGTTTACAAATTAGTTTGCCTAATACATAATAAATAAACGCTAATAGTAAATGTTAATATTAGTTTCCCATATCTTACAAGAGAATTGCAGTTTGGAATTGCTCTAAGCTTATGAAAAGGATGGTGGGAAATTAGGGAATGGGGAACCAGGAAGTACGCTGGGCGATAGGTGTTGGTCCAGTCTATACTCACTCAAATGCAGTTCTATCGGGCAAGAATTTTCGCATCCCTAAAACTGTGATAACTAGGCTAATGTATTTTGTCAATACTCACCTCTAGAACATAACTATGATTGGAAAATACAATTAGTAGGGACTGGTTTAGCTATCAACCTTCATTGAATTCTAGCTGAACGTGGAGACCAATTTGCAAGGTCAAAGATCTATTAATGGGTGGTTGCGTTAATGGAGTTTGGGGGACTAACAATGGAATTTACAATGCTGCTGCAGGATACAATGACTGATTGGTACTCGTAGTAACGGCCAGTGATACAGGCTGAATAGACCCAAACATGTGTTCATAGTTTGGTTGTTTACATTACAAAGGTTGCTTTACAAAGGAAGATTGATGCAATTCGGAATTTTTGTTGTTGTGATTTGTGACTTGTGCAAGAGTCAGGCTGAAGCTCACGCTCACTTAAGTTTTGTCTTAAGTTGGTTGAGGACCGGCTAGGGATTAAAATAGCCAGGTATAATCTGTTAGAATGGTGCAGGAAACTTAGAATGTGAGCACTAATGCAAAAACAGCTTGTTATTACTGATGTCATGACTTTATTGTATCATATTTGGATTGCCAAGAATAAATGTAGATTGGAATTGGTGATTCCTTTTTCAAGATTGATTCACAAAATGCAACAATTCTTGCCAAATCATGCGTACGCATGAGAGTTTGAAAAGAAACAGAGATGGGTCTTTGGCTCCGCTCGCATCGGACTCAGAGGAATAACTGTACCATTCAATTATCGTTGATTAGAAAAACGAGCGAACATCTATAGTCATTATCTAATATGGAGTAATTTTGTTGCTAAATAAAAATGTACTCCGTTAAGGGGCTATTAAATATTACCTTGGAGATTGTACTTGAGGCAATTGTTATGTAAATAATTATTGTAATATTTATAGAAATGTTTTCTAAGTTATATGCTAGCTTAATAATTTCGGAAACGGAGATCGTCCTTGAGGTTCCGCGCGCATCGTGCGCGGATGAACAACTAGTATACCAAAAGTGAAAATAGATAATTTTTTCTCCCCTCCTTTTCCACTCTAAAAAATTGTAACCTCCATCAATTAAAATTCGGGGCTTCCATCGACAATTAATTGATTGATTGTAAACCCCCAAAATAGCTTTAATTATCAATTATTAGGTATGAAAAATTATGAATTAATCAATAAAAGTCTCCCTTTTGATGAGATCTGTTTATCTCTCTATGTTAGGAGTTTTTTCTGTCCTTTGTTTCTTTCTATGGTGTTCGTTTTATTAGAAATTTAGATAAGAGCGGTTTGTTGATGATTAGTTATACGATTCTACGAAAGATACGTGTTATTCGCTGACGATTTATGGTGCCAATAAAAGGTAAATTTTCTCCATCAACAAATTAAACGAAAAAACCCATTAAAAGCTACATGTAGAGAACGATACAAGGCTGAGCCAAATTGTCATATCATGTTCTGAGATCTTCCGTTTTGCCAGATAAATTTGTCCTTTGGTTTCTATTAGAATTGTTTCGATTATACCTATCTTTTGTAAGTGTCGTTTGACATTTTTATTAATGAATTGATCTTTACTTTAAAAAAAAAGTAGAAATAGATAATAATTGACAATAGACCTCAAAAATGAAATAGATAACAATTGACAAGAATGAATACTCGCTCTAATTTAACAAGAAAAAGATCTTCGAAGATCACTAACCTTGCCTTAGTAGAAGCTCCATTTGTCCCTATATAAGCCAAGTGCTTTGTAATTCGGCGGATATTGAAAAAGAAAACTATAGAAAAACCAATCAAGTTTGATCATCTTTTTTTTTACGATATGAGAACGTACTTCAAGTTTTTTCGAACGAGGATTGCCTCCAACCTCTTTCGTCATTAGTTTCGGTTTCAGGTCGATTTTAAGGCTAAATGTCCCCTAACTTTTCGTGGTTTTTATTGCAAATGTTGCCACGGTTTATTGTTAAATCAACAAACACAATACAAGTCGTTTATTCGTTTCCAAAAACTGTTGTTTCGCATTAAAATTCACAAAAAAACTCTTTTTTTTTTTGTTATTTTCGTTCCTGTTTTGCTTAGTGAATGAGAAACACCAAAAACAATTCGTTAATTGCTTCCAGCCAATTATTGCACAAAAATTAAGAGAATATTAGAAAATGCTGTATTACTATTTAGGTGTAATAAATGCTTTTGAAAATAGAAAAAACAACCTTTTTCCGCAAAACTAATGGCTTAATTACCTATTTTCCTAATTGTTAGTGCTTTGAGAAATGAAATACAACATATAATATATGGAAAAATTTAAAACGACAGATAAGAAAATTTTGATTTTTATAAAATGAGTTATAATATGAAACAAAGGGAGTATAAAGTAACATCGACACAAATTCTTATTTGTGATAGACACTTTTCGTCACAAGCTTGTGACTCTCACAAAATGCAGGTGAGATTGTAAGTAGGAGAAGGGTTGTGAGACGTCACAAGTGAGACTTTTAGTTCCTTATAGAAAGAAAATCAGAGGGGGTGAGTCAGAACTCAGAAGAGATGGGGTTCATGATTGGACTCCAAAGAGTACAATAAGCTCATGTGCTTGTATTCGTATTCATCAACTTTTATGAAGGCTGAAAAAGATCATCCCTCCCTACACTTACGTAAAGCTTAAGAGACAGCACACCGCACTCACCTCCGGTCCCTAACATATCCAAGCCGGTATATATCCAACGCCATGAGATGCAACATTGTCTTTTTTATTCAAATGAGCACATTCCGAAGCCCTAACCACGACGATTACCCATACAAATCCCAGTTCTGCCAACCTCAATGAGCTACCGACCTGATTTGATTTCCCCTCGGTCGAGATCAAATATATTTCAAGTCATTTGTCTATCACTAACTTTTCAATCCAATTTCTGTGTAGTCCATCTAATTCCCCTCTTAAATAATCCACATAAAAGGCAAAGGTAGGCCCTTGAACAAGGCACCTACCAGTCCTCAACTCCCCATCACATGCTAAGCAACATGAAAGTGCATGTTCAATAGAATCAATTGCAACCAATTTTGCTCCATTTATAAGGAACAATCTAAGTTTGCTCTGCGCAAGCCAGCACCAAAACTCTCATTTTGTTACAGCAGTACAAAGACGACCAACTCAACTATTTTTTTTCTGACCAGCTTAAATGGCACTCACCCAGTCTAGCTATTTTTAACGAGATTCACAGAAAAGAAAAGAAAAGAATTAAACTTAGTGTAAATATGTAATCAACTAATCATAGACACATTAGGTACACAGGGAGTATTAAATTTATGAAGGTTGCAATTTGCAAATCATCATAACCTACCTTATTTTCTCTTCAATGACGTATCGGTCATTGTGCAACAAAATACAGGCTGAATCGGTCAAATATCGATCATGTTAGTCAAGTTTCGCTTATTTTCTTGTAGCCTTGTAACATTTTGAAAAACTCCAAACCTTCACATAATGACCAACAGTATGACAAAATTGAAAACTATTTGCGTCAAATTAGAAACTCACCAACAAAGGGCAAAACACATTTAAGGAGTTATTACCCATTGTTTGAAGAGAAGGAAAGAGAATGGAAACAAAATCCCGTGTTGGATGGTAAATTGGCTTACATGTGTTAAAACGCCTTCCATTTTGCCTCCTAAAAGCTAAATTAAATCTTTCTAACATAAGAAATAGTCGGACAAAAAACATTGTCCAGTAATAACTGGTTTCGTTTGATGTACCAACAAAAATGGGTCTAAGCTCAACAAAACATGGGTATGCATTGAAAAACAGCCAAGTACCTCAATATATACAGCTTTTAGTCAGTACTAGAAAAGCCTTATCTTCAGGCTTCATTGGGATCAAACGCTTTGAACTGAGACTTGAAAGCTTCTACCATTTTAACCTCCTCATCTTTGCTAACTTTACTATTCCTCCAGTCAGCCTTATCAGGGATTTTAAGTAAGCCAGATAGGACCTACGATCATTGAAAAAATGGAATAGAATCACTAATGTCGATGATAGAAATTAAAAGCAGCATACTCATATTCAGAATCTATGAAACTCAATTGCCTATATAGCAAAATATGAAGCTCAACTATCAGAAGAGGTGTAGCAACAAGGACATGTAGAACAAGTAATACACCAAGGCTGATGGGTCACATGTCACTCATGTGAAAGTTTTTGACATTTTGGCAATCACTAAGCCTTGACGTGGTACATTATTCAACGAGTCAATATTTGGTAAGACAATATAGCATTAGGCTAGGGTAGACATTGCAAAATTAACCAAACCTGACCCGGCCCCAAAAAACCACTCAAAAGTTTACCTGAACAAATCATTTAACTTGAAATGGCCGATTATGACTTGAACTAACAGATTTGATACAAAAAACAATTATGATCCAAAATGACCTGACGCAAGCCTAAAATGAACTGTGCCCAAAATGACCCCATAACAATCCACCCGTAAACAAGCCATCCTTAAGTCTTGAGAGTCTACATCAAGATTCGTAAAAGGAACATTTTCTAAATCGTTTGTTAAACTACTTTAAACACAAATTATCACCTCACGACCAAACTGGAAAGGGAAGTTCTCATTCTCTTCAACAGCATGTCCCAGTACTGTTCCATCAGGTAGCTCCACATAGAAGAAACCTGTCTGGCCATCAAACTTCGATGTCAACAGCTCTCTCCCTTCAGAAGCATCATCGTCTACAACATAGGAAAACAATCAGACACGGTCCAATACTTCAAATACAGTCCAATACTTCAAATAGAGTCATATTCAGGTACTCAATCTCATTAAATAAAGCACTCTTTTTGAAACTAATCTCTGTTGTTGGTAAACTAAGAAATTTGAGGGACAAGAATATCACAGAATAGAGATTGAACAATCTAATTAATTATACAAATGATGCCTCTTACCTACTACTGATGGTTGACAGGTTGAGAGCTTGAGAGCTTGAGACAGTCATGTCATTATTCTAGTTTGAAAATCAAAGTATTTTTTACGAATTGGTGAGTAGCTGAAGACCAAAGTCATTCTTATAGCTTAAAAACCAAATGAAATCTTACCTACTACTTCTATTACATATGATTTTCCTAGAGAATTCATTCTTAAAGTTCAAACCAATGCTTGGGTTCAGATGAAACACATTAGATTTTGGAATAACTAATGAAAAACAGATGTATGCTTATCTATTCATTTCCCTGCATATATGGTCTTTTTAGTTCTCATAGTGTCCCTATCTCAAATTTCTACAACTTCGTGAGGCATTCATAAGACTTAGTTTGCATTAATGTTCTTCTAAACATGAAATGAATGAGCTAATTGCTTTCAATCGATATGGAATACAGCTAACTGGTCACAGCTCATTTTTCCGACTCAACTGGTTTGAGGCTAATTCATGTATATTTTCAGGGACTGGGCATCCTTTTGATTATAATTAGGAAATATTGGTTTTCATAGCTTCTTTGTCGGCCAAATCATGGCTGCATTTAAGGTTATGCATACTACATTTGTACAGCAGAACTGACCATATTTATAATGTTTGCTGATGAGAACTCCTTGTTCTAGTTTGCATGTTAATTCGTTATTGATTTAGTAATATTCCTAGCCTACACATAGAAGAGCAAACTACACCGACCCTGAGAGGTAAATGAGCATTCACATACAGTTATGTCGGCGCACGTTACACGACAAAAACAAGACGTCACCTGAATACCAATAGTAGGAAATTAACTTACTTTTAATTGTCTCAAAATCAAATCCTAATCTTTTGGCAGCCAAGTTAAAGATGGTCTTGATAGCAGATGCCCTGGTCTGGGGAATCGGAATAGCCTGCAAAAAACACGAACTTACACAATAAGCATGTCAATGACTGACGTCATAAACTGAAAGGCACACAGCCCAAATAAGCCAAATAGTCAAACTTTTCAAGCTCAGAGGCACACCAACTCATTATGAATCGAAGACGAATCACTTTTAGGTTCATTTGTCAGTACTTCATGAAACCTTTTTAAATGCATGGATTATATAAAATAGCAAAACTCCACCTTTGTTACCCCAAGATTTCAGCTAATTTCACTTTGTGAGATGAGGTTTGAATAATTCCTCCCTTTGGTGGCATAAGGTACAATAGAGTCAACTTCATCAACATAAAATAAAATAATAAAGTATTGCATAAATTTGCAAAGGAAATTTTGTTATTAAGCTTAAAATATTTGTTGTTTGGAAAAAAATTTGATTGTTACATTTTAGGTCACCCGTCACCATAGAGGGAAATGACATTCAAACTTCGACACCATGATCAAATTATTAAAATCCCCAAGGTACCGCATCAAACTAGAGAATTGCCATTGAAAATGATGCAGCGGGTCACGTGGGAAAACAACATGAAGATACATGAGTTATCACGGAGTAAAATGGAAAATCCCTCTGCTAGCTGCCTGGTTGTCCTTTCCTCCGGCCCTTCTTTAGTTTTTCCTTCCCACCCTCCCCCTACCGAGTTACTCACCTTTCTGCTGGCTGTCCTTTCCTCTCGCCTTTCTTCCTTCCTTCCCTTCCCCTACCCAGGTACTCCGCCCTCCTCGTGTTCTTCCTCCCACGAGTCCTACCTTCTCCATTTGGTGAAGAGGAAAGGTCACGGTGAAGCATTAGAAAAACACTTGGAGCCCACCTCATAGTCATAATTCAAAGAATCAGAGAAGATGCTACAAAGTTTAGTACTGTATAGCTTATTAGCTTCAACTAACAGATAAACTCACTACAGAGAGTCAAACCATACGTTATGTGGTTCATCCAACAAGAGATTCCTGGTGTGTAAAATGTAGTGTCCAGCTATTAAAGGGCACAGATAACACCTAACATGAAGCTGACGAGACAAGCAATCACATACAGAATGCTTCAAATCATAAAAGATACACCTTACTCATTCACAGAGACAGATTAGAGACATTTAGAGTACAAGCAATTGGTGTGTAAAATGCAGTGTCCAGCTATTAAAGGGTACAGATAACAGCTCACAGGATGCTGACGAGACATGCAATTACATACAGCTCCAAATCATAGAAGATAAGTCTTCATTCATTCACAGAGACAGATCAAAGACATTTAGAGTAAAAGCAACTTTACCTGGAGATTAGCATGTGTTCCACGTTTCGTGATCCACTCAAAGAAAACAACTTCCTTCCCTTGGGTTTTGCAGAACGTCCGAAGACTGCATTGAAACCTAAAAAGCTCCCGTTGACCATCCGGAGTTAATGATAAAGTACTAGAAAAATGCTCAATCGGAATCAATAGCACGTGATCATCGACAAGTGGGCCTTTCGCCATTGCACAATATAAGTTTTCTCCAACACTTATGATTAAATGAGATTCCAAATGGGGGCTTGACAAGCAAAACCAGCATTCTTTGGATCTGACATTTAGTTAACGTTGTTAGAGAGTAGCCAATCATTTTTAATTAAAAGATGTACGAATGAGACAGTCACCTAAGAAAGCAAGGAAATGAAACAGTGGAACATTAGTTGTGTAAAAAAAAATCAATCTCTTTGCATCACACGCTTGGACAAGTGCGCACTGTTGCTAAGGCAAATAGAGAAATATACTACAAATGAAAAGCCAACCTGATGTCAGTTGCTCTCTCAGATTTTGATTTCTTCCTTGAAACACCTTCGCCTTCGTCAACTAGATTATGCAGAAACTGACACTCTGAACCCCTTTCACATTTCCCTTTATTGAGAAAATCAAAGCATACTCCTCTCATAGATTGCTCTCTCGCTTCTGCGTCATGCCGGAAAGGACAATTTTCACCTCGCGGGCAAGAACCAGACGACAAAAATTTGAAACAAAATTTCTCTGATTCTGGAGCGCCATGACTGCGCCTTTTCACATCATAACGCCAATATTGTGCTTCAGTATTACTGTCGTCAGGTCTCTTATTTGTCTCCCTAGAAGCAGTGTTATCAACAATTTTGTATGGACATGAAGTCGTATTAGGAGGCCTGGAGCTTATTTCTGAAGCTGACATAGTCGATGAAGGAGTTGGAGATATTGCATGCATAAATTTCTGACAAGTACAGACCAAAAAAGTCAAAACGATCACGAAATGACTAGAGCTACATTACAAATACGAGAATTACACACAATACAAATCAGTATAGGGAAGGTCATATAAAGCAACGTGAAATAGGAAAACTAATAGAACAGAGAAATTTTACTAAATTAAGAAAAGCAACCAATCTTAAAGATATCTTAAGTTACTCAAGCTATGTCGCCCCTCATACTATCTCTTTTTAAGGAGGCCACACGCTTCTTTACTGATTCAATAGTTAACTAAGCACTTAAGGGGCGGTTGGTTGAGGATCTTTAGGATAGCAAAAAGGAATGAAACCTCCTCGTTTCCATTGTTGTTGTTTGTTTAGTCACTTTTCACTCGCCCTTTACCCAATTTACAGAAAAGGATTACACCTAAACCCTTTAAATTGATTCCCCTCCCCCTAAAAAGGTTTCCCATACCCTTACCTACCATCACCACCATTTCAACCCCATACATCCACCATCAACACCCACCACATCATCACCACCCCCTTAAACACCACACCAACAACTAAAAAACCTAGGGTGTTTTGGGGATGCGGGAGGGTTTTTTTAGTTGGTATGGTGTTCGGGGTTGATGGTGGTGATTTTCGATAGGCGGAAGCCCGAGAAGTATCAACATAGGAATCCGATACAAGATGTATCAGGAAAATTAAAAATAGAAAAATATCAGCGAGACAACCGATTTGTAAAGTGTATCGACCAACTCGGCGCGATGAACGAGTTATAACTTGTACCGGTATTTTGAAATGACAGGCTCTTAAAAATTGTACACCATTGGTCAAACTAACTATTTTAAATAGAATTGCGCTTAACTTTATATGAAATAGCCAATAGATGATAAAATATCTACGGAAGCTTGTAAAACAAAATCACCGCAATAACCGTGACTTGGAGCGCAATGGCCGAGTCAAAGACGATTTCTCACGGCCGCGATAGCGACCAATACGGAGATTTAAACCATGGGGGGGATGGGCGGGGAGGGGATTTCCCACGACCTCTCGCCGTCACGGGCGCCAGTAGGGTTGGACCAGGATGTAAGAGATGTTGGTGGTGGTTTGCAGTGGTTGTTAAATTAAGGGTGTTATAACTCAAACGGCACATTGAGGACCACAACTTTAATATTTTTCCATGGTTACCGGATTCGCTCAACCCCTAGCAAATTGCAAATCAATTTGAGCCTATTCTATCATGGCTCTTGCCTAAACTATATATATCAGAAACCCTATTAGAGTGTACGGTAAATACGATGTACGTATTCATATGAGTTACGCAATTAAGCTTGTTCCTACACACTCACTTTCTAGGCTTCTACAAAGAATGTAACAATAACTATTTGCTCTTGGTTTGAGACATTCATTGATCTCTGTTGTTGCATGATAAATGCAGCCAACATTGTCTCAGACTATGACCTGAGAGAGGGAGGGAGGGATGTGCAAATAACACGTAATGAAAAAGGTCGAACCTGTTTCTCTTTATTTCCTACAGGAGCGAGGCCAAAGAAACGAGTAACATGTACTGCATCATCATTAGCATATGGCTCACGAGCATAGAAGACACCTTTAGAACCTGCAATATGATAGCTGGCATGTAGAAAATCCTTTATTAGAGTACATGCAGTGTTAGCAGCAGGAGACTGAAAGGAGAAAAAATATTTCCATTAAATGCTCGAGGAAGAACAAGAAACCCAGTCAGATATATCAGTATTGCCACTACTTTAAGATCTATATCAATCAAAAGCCCAAGAGGCAACTACTCCCTCCGTCCCGAACATTTTTTTACCTATATCATTCTGGGGTCTCACTCATTTGTTTAGTATTATATTTTAAGACTGGTACTCATGCATAAATTGACCATTCACTTGCATAAATATCCACTTGTCATCTGAAAGCAATGTCTAAAAATGGTCCTCTTGTTTTTCCTTAATCTTTGTGCAAAATAGCAAAAGTAAACAAATGACATGGACAAAGGGAGTATTCAATGATGCATCATGTATACATTAACAACAACAACAACATTACCCCAGTCAATGGCTCCCGCAAATTGCGGAGAGGTGGTGGGGGGAGGGTTCAGATGTAAGCAGCCTTACCCTTGTGTTAGCAACACAAAGAAGTTGTTTCCTAATGACCCAAGATAAGAACTGCACCGAATGACCGCTACTCCGCAAGAGAAAGAAGCGCATCATGTATACATTAATTCAAAAAAAATCAATTAATAACTTACCGTGGCTTAATCTCTACTACTAACTCTGCAACCGTGGAATCGCAACAAGAGGAATCAAATATCTCCGACGGTATATCTTTAGAGGAAACTCCATTTGTAATGCATGTGGGCCATTCATTAGTGTAGCTTGTCAAGGAAGTTTAGACTAAATCTAAAATGGAATGCGAAAACCATGACCATCATATGGAAGGAAGGAAAAACAAAAACTACACAGCTCATCAAGGATATGTAAGGAATAGATCTGCTATTCCAGGATCCCCTGCTAATGCCCGTAGCGCATCAACATCGTCTTGAGTGTATTTTCCAAATTGATGCCCACTTGGTGATTGCCTACCAGACATGTACGCCACAGATAACCCTAATTATCAATAAAGTACATCAGGAATAATAAAATAAAGTCTATATAAAAATACACGCGATGCATTTTGCATATGAGCGAGAGAGTCATATAGCAGCTAGAAGCTACTAAGCTAGTTATTCCCCTTTCACAGCAGCAAGTAACAGACAATAAGACAAGTAACTTAGAAAGAATCTTCTATACATAAGAAAACGGATTAGAAGAAACAACTGTTGTGTCAATTGATTAGCATAAATAGTATCATAGGGAAAAAACATGCATCAAAAACACCATTAATTAAATAACATACATCTAGGCATTTAGCATGTGGTCATTACTAACATTAATTAGGCAAACAAAAGTACAGTTACAGACTTCTGCATATAGCCAAATTCACAATATACAAATATCATGCTCTCAACAATGTTTTGTCAAATACGAGCCTCTAGGTGAGGAACCGAATCGAACACATAGCAACAAATATTGAGACTCTAACAATGTTGAAAATTTTCGCCACTTATCCCAAGTTCCTAACACAAATGTGGTCCCCTCCTTTATTTTTATTTTGTTTTTAGTTATTACTCCCTTGTATTCATTGGAATTGCTCCATATTCCTTAATGATGTCTTTGGATTTACTCCAATTCCTTTCAGGGCGGTTTTTTACAAGTGAAATGACAAAACGGTCCTAAAGCCACTACGATATGACCAAATAATATAAGTGAAGCACTGCAGCTTCCACTTGCCTTTCCTCCTTAACTAAAAATTAGCAAATCATCAATCTTTAAAGGTGAGAAACACATTCCGCTTGATTCTCATAAGAATCATACCCAAATGGAAGTAGGGTAGAGGCGGCTACAGCCTAACTAAACAAGTACGCCTTTAAATCTCAGTGGCTGGGGAGCAAAGAGCTATAGGTTAGTGACAAAAAAAAATATCAAAGAAATACTATGATTTAGATGGAGTAAGAATGTCAGATCCAGGTGGAACAACTTTATCGGAAGAAAGTAATTCCATGTCTCAAAATTGAAGGTTTCTCTCTGTCACTGAAAGTCTGGAAATAAAGCATCTAAAAGTGTTGATTATCTTCCCACAGTTAATTGAGAGATAGTCTATGCCCGTAGAATATAGGCTTGTACCATCGTATCAATGCACACCACAACAAACTCATCATCACCACCACATTCCCAACTATGAGAATTATTCTACGCCACACCGAACACCACCATGGCCCACCTCCTCCAGCACCTTCCACCACCACACCCGAACAGCAATCCATAACTCTCAAAACTTATAGTCAATTTGAGCCTCCAATTGTTATGGTGATTTTAGTATGGGTAGGAGCTCCGGCTTACGACATCCAGGGACGATATATGGGCGGTTTAATTTGACTGTAGAATATAGAATTGAAATTGTATTGATTATTTCGTCATTCGTGTTAATTGTGATTATTTTAGCGATACTGTGAACTTTTGGAGTGCTATGGTGATTAGAGAGATAGGATTGATTATATCCGGGCATTGAAGGCAGTGGTTGAAGATGTAGTCAAGTACAAAACAATATAAACCCCTTTAACCAGTTTCTCTACATTATTTCAATCATTAGCTAGATTTTCCTTTCCTTGTGACTTCGACCCTTACCTGGCCAAATAATTTTGGCGCTCGTTAGTCAAGTGAGTGATATAAATTGTCATTTGGGTGCTCAAGAAAAGTGTCGCAACCAGCCCAATCCCCGAAACCACTAAAAGCTTCCAATTGGCACGTCATAAAATAAAAATAAAAGTAAATGTAGCACACATAAAGAGCTACCCGAGACAAATGACGTAGGTTGCATTGAGCATAAAGGCTTTCGGCATATATCTATCTTGCCATCTTGGAGAACCCAAATGACCTTATATGAGTGAAATGATAACGAGTATTTGCGATAGTCCACACATAGGCAGTGGATCGTGAATTTGTGACACTCTGTTAAAGTTAAAAAGTGACATGACAGAAGTTTCAAATGTCTTCAGTGTCCAAACTAAGCCAGGGATAAAAAGAGTTTATAGGACCTGTTTCTTTCCTTCACTTGAAATAAATAACCCTTTGTTTCTATCAGTGTAAAAGTTACAAAGAGTATTTACATCCACTATTACATTACTAACCAATAAAGCCTACGAATGAAAACTGAATTGAGTTCAATAACCTTTCTTAAAGTTTCCTCACCCCAATAGCTAGATATACCATTCATCATTATTATTACTTCCACTACCGTTATCCCCCAATTCACTCACTTTACTAACTCAAGTAATTCAAAGTAGCTAAATATCCAACATCGCCAAAATAAACTTTTCAGGTTTATAACTAGTGCCAGAATGCCAGTTGCTAAAAATGTAACAGAAAAAGAAAACCCAGTAATTCTTTTCTACAAATAAAGAAGTTTTCGTTAACTAATTATTGCTAAATGATGAGTTATGCGTACAGCATATCATATACTCGGAAAACCCAAAAGAATCAAATATCATCATAATTCACAATCAGCATTATCCCATTGAGTAGAAAGACCCTCCAACCTCCTACTACAGCCGTAGTAAGCGAGGCCGGACATAATTTTAGTCTTTCTCCTACAATAGTAGTAATAGGGGCCTTTAAAGAAAAAGAACAAACAGCATAATGTTTAAAAGCCATTTTGTTTTGATTGTCTTCCAAAGCCAATGGAATCAAACTACCATATGACAAACAGCACTAACTTAAATGTAACATAACAGGCTCGTAGGCTGTTATAACCTAATAATCACATAAGAAGCGAACTAGTACAACGATAACATTATCATAGTACTCTGGCTCCTACAATTTTATGTCACACTGACATCACTTAGGGCAAGTAACTAAATTTTCAAAAAAAAAAAAAATGCCTAAATTGAACGCTTAGTGAGGCACTAGTCAAAACCCCTCCATACCACTTGTTGATAAGCTCGAACTAGTGAGGCACACTACTATACTACGCCCATAGTGTTTTGTTATTCGTTCTCTTATTATGCACTTCCCTTCGCCAAATGCCCACATTATACATAAGTTTTACTCCTTTACATGTTAGGTAGCTTTCTTTAAAATCAAAGAAGCACACCGGAACATCTCGCGCAGCTTAAATAAAGCTGAAAAATAAAAGAGGTGAAACACAAACCATGTAAAGTGAAGCTACCGCCGCCTTTCAACCAGTACAAATTGGGGCAAACCTTGAGGCCGTCCATCTTAAACCCTAAATTTCCAGGATCATTTGCAGCGGCGGAAAGTACTTTGGGGGCGGCAATGCCATAATCGCCGATAAAGTAAGTAGGAATAGGGATTTCTCGACGGCCATCAATGTAGTCCATGAATTCTTGTAATTGATCGGTTGTGTCGGGAAAGAACTGGCCGACGCATAGTAAAGCGTCGAAAGGACCTGCTGATTTATTCACCTGCGAAAATGAAAGATGAAAAGTGTGTCAACTAAGTGTGTGTGAATGAAGAAGGGAGAAGAGTTAATAAAGAGAGAGATATACCGAGTTGAAGCGTTTGTAGAGGAGAGAGAGACGACCGAGGGCGTCGCCGGAGAGAAGGAGGCGTGGTGGAGGAGTAGCCATGATTGTCACTGTGAGTCCGGAGGAGTCAGGGCGGGCGGATTCGACGATTTGTTACTCCCTCAAATTGGTTGCAAGGACTTCCAGGGCCCAATTTACTATTGGGAAGCGTCCTCAAAACTTGATGTTTCACCCTACAACAATATTAGAATAGAACTTAAACAATCACGTGGAAACTCTTCTCAACTAAAGGAAATATCACGGCTCTCTCGACAAATTAATTCACTAATAAGATATTACAAAGTTCTTAGAGTACAATCACGTACTACAGTACTAGTATTGTCACCCCGTCTCAAACATTATCTCACTCTTATTATCTCTAATGGAAGTTGAATATTCTTTTTTTTCTCTTTTAGAATAAGAAATACTCTTACCAATTTATATTAATATATCTCTCTATTTTTTTTTGTGTATAAAACTACGGAATTACTTTTTCACATACGGATTTTACTCTTTCACATACACTTTTTCATAAACTTTCCACATCCTACCCTTTTCAAAAATATGCATTTACCTTCTTTTTCCTAACTGGATCTAATTGTACTACAAATTTGAATAATTAATTATGATTCTCAAATTAGTGAAGTAATTTTGTTGTTTATCAATTATTAATATATTTTGTTAAAATTATTAGGGTTTTTAATTATTAATTAGTAAAATTAATGAAATTAATGGGTTACATGTTTATCAATTGCTATCAACCAAGGCATGTAGTCTGCGTGCGCGACGGTTAGAGGTGGTGCGTGTAGGGTGGTCGCCTGGACGGTGGCTGATGGTGGTTATTGGGTTAGCTTTAATGATTCTTACTTGTTTGGGCTGGGGACGGTGCTCGGAGAAGGGAGAGTTGTTTGTTAGGGTGGTAGACAGTGCTTGGAGTAGGGGTGGGAGGGGAGTGCGGGAAGTTTGGTGGTCAGCGGTGGTTGGAGTAGTAGAGGGAGGGGAGTGCGAGTGAGGGGGCAGCAGTGCGGGAGAAGGGTGATTGCAGGTTTCAGGTGGTGTGGTTGTCTTGGCATGAAGGCTGACAATGGTGGTCAGGTGTTGCTGGTCTGGTTGTTTTTTTTTTAAATGAAATATATTCAAGTTGTGCTCATATAAACAACAATTAGTTTGGTTGTCGGCCGGAGTGAGGTTTGCCGGCGAATCGATTGGCCGGAGGTGGTGAACGGAGTAGACGGTGGGCTGGTGTCAGTGACTTCATGGTAGAGATAGATGAGGGAATGGGAGAAAAAAATCAATTAGGTTAAGGAGTGAAAAAAAATGATAAGGGTAATATTGTAAAAGACGTATGTAAAAGAGTAAAATGGGTATGTGAAAAAGCACGACCCTAAAACTATTATCACCAATTGCTTTTTATACTACAAAATCCTCAAAACTTCCAATAACTTATTAATTGTTTTCATTA
>JAOWBH010115981.1:0-13987 GCA_028566215.1 Silene coronaria | reverse complement strand
GGTCTACTCACCCATATTAAGAGCAATCATGATGAAACTCATATATGATGAACAATAGTAAACAACAAACATTAAGTAGATGAAAGCAATAACTAGATTAGCTATGAAATTTAAACAATTGAAAAACTAATGAAAATGAGAAAGAAATTATACCAAAAGCTTCTAACTTAGATTGATTAAAGGAAGAATTTCTTCCAAATCTTCAATACAACCCAAATACTAAGCAACAATCTAAGTAGAATCAACTATATTGCACTTATTTTGTTGATGATGACAAGTCTCTCATCTTTATATTCCCTCTTAACTAATGAGAAATGCTAGATGTGGTATGACAGGTTTACAAGGACATTAAAATTGCTCGGACGATAGATGGAGCTTTGATAAGTCATGGTCCATATCTAGAAAAAGTGTAAGAATATAAAGCTTGTGTTTACTCCTAATGTCGGTCAAATTACAAGATTAAGGAAAGATTAGGCTAGTATTAAGTAAATCTCAGATCTAGGACAATGTGCATAAATGAATTAAGAGAGGGGTATATATAGGTTTCACCAAATTAGGTTAAAATTACAAGAGTTGATGAAATGCCGAAAAATACCCTCAGCCGGTCGACCGGCTGCCGGTGGTCTGACCGGCTGGGAAATTTATGTCTTTTCTTTCTTCAAAATGGAGTCTTCAGGTATGTCCAGCCGGTGGACCGGGTGCCGGTTGGTCCACCGGGTGGGAAGCTCCTATAGATTCTCTTCCTTCTCCCTCATTTCTTCATACTCCCAGCCGGCTTACCGGCTTCCGGTGGCTTGGCCGGCTGGGAGGTCTCTGAACTTTTTCCTTCTTTTTTGCTCTTTGGTCTCAAGTCTGGGGTTCCCGGCCGGTAGACCGGCCGTCGGCTGGCCGACTGGGAGTTCTTCTCAGCCTTTCCTTATTCTCATTTCCTTTGCTCATTTTAGAATCCGTTCCACTTACCCCCGATTCTTCATTTCCGCCTCAAATCCTACAAGACGGGGCAATAATTCATAGAACAAGAATCGAGATACAAAATGCAAGTATGAGCACACAAAACCGTATCAAAACGGTCCAAATAGCATTGAAAAGAGGAAGAAAATATGACGAAATAAATGTATATCATACCCATAATATCCTTACTTAATATTTTTCTAAATATGATTCTCTCCTAAAATTTTCTAATATCCCCCCCCCCCCCACCCACACACACACATTTAGACAACACATTGTCCCACCATCATCATCAATCAGATTGTTGGGAACCCGAGGCACCCCCATGTTCATAGGTGCCTTGGGTTCTCCTTCCACTTTCTCTTCGTTCTCTTGTGCTTTATCTTCTTGCCAAGCCTTGGCCTAGAGCTTCTTGAGGGATAGGGGATGGGATGTGAGGGTTAGCGGCCCGGCCTATGGACATTTATCTTAGTCCATACTTGCCTATTAGTTTTTGCAGACTTATTTTTATTGCTTATTACCCGTTATTTAATATATTTCCAAGCACAAGGCCGCTTAAATAGTTGGGCAAGCAAGACGAGCCAAACCAAGATTTGGCATGTCCCGTACTTGACCGCTCTAGTCTCAAATTAATCATCATGCCTTCCATGATAAGTTAGTTGCTACTCTACTAACTTAACATTGTCATAGCATATTTAAAGCTACAATAATTTTGAGCAAATAAAGTATTCCAATGGTTTACCGTACATTTATACTAGTTAGAAAAGTAAATATTAAAAATAAATCAAAATTTGAGAACCACTATTTTCCTAATGGCTACTTCATTGTTGTTGATCCATTTAAGCTACTAGTTTAATAAAGGTGCTAGCTTACACATCTCAAATGGTAAGCTAGTTGCCACTAGCTTACCTTTGCCATAACATTTTCTTCAGCTACAACAATTTCAAGTTATAATTTACTACAATGGTTTAGCCAACTTATTACTAGCTTGATTGGACCCACTTAATATACTCCTTTATTTATTTATTCAATTTCCAAATTTTCAACAAAAAATTAAAACTTAATTAATTGGATCAATATTTTCCATTGGTTGTTTTCCACTTGTTGGTCTATTTAAACAAGTAGCTCTCAAATTTTTTTAAGCAAAGCTACTTGCTTGCAATTTCATGAAATTGCAATCAAGTCCATAAATCAAATCATTGGAGATGCTCTTAAAGTCTAAATCAAGCAAGTCTTAACTTCTTAAAATTGCAAGTAACTCCTCAAGCTTAGGGATGTCATTGGGGCGGAGTGGTGGCGGTATAGGCTCCCGCGTACCCGTACCCACAAAGTAATTCTTATACCCGTACCCCGCCCCACCACCCATGGCGGGTACAAGCTTCCATACCCGTACCCGTCCACCAGGTGAAAATCTAGACCCGTACCAGCCCCATTTACCCACCACCAACCTTTGTCTTATTTTTTCTCGTTACCTTTTTAAATCAAATGTAGTTTAATCATTAGAAATATCCCTAAACTCACATTTTTATATTTATAATTTAAGATTTCTATAGAATTAATAAAGAATATTATTCAAAGTCACGACAATATATATAATTATTTTTTATAATTGATAGATATGAGGGTATTTGGCGGGTATGACGTAAAACTCATCCCCGCCCCATCACCCATGGCGGGTAATATTTTTAAACACGTACCCGCTCCGCCACCCGTGAAAACTCTACCCATACCTGCCCCAAATGGGGCGGATGCGAAGCGATATCTTATACATGCCCCGCTGACATCCCTACTCAAGCTCCCTATTGGACCCAAACCCACGTAAGGCGATCTAGAGTAGACCTTGCAAAATCAACTCGACCCGAAAAGGCTGACCCAAGACCCGAAATTGACCCGAACAACAACACCTGAATGTGACCCGAAACCGCAAATGACCCGCCCCAACCCGAATATGACCCGAGATTTGTTGACCCTGAAACTGACCCGAAGACCCGAATTGACCAGATCCGAAACCACCCGATCCGAAAAGGACCCGACAAAACATAACTCTAATTGATCAAAAGAGACTTGAAATAATGCGAAATGATACTAAATGTACTTTATCTCTCTTAATGATTGACCCAAAATCGCGCCGAACCTGAATTGATCTGACCCGCTTGATTCAACTAACATACCTGAAACCCGAAACCCGACATGAATTGGCCAAACTCGAACCCGACCCGACCCGAACCTGACCAGGTTGACCTGTTTGCTGTAATCTAGAGTGAGCAACCCGGATTGAGCCGTTTGCGGTTTGGCCATCCGTCTTCTCCTACAGATACACTGACAATCACAGCGCGCCCAAATTGCAGAAAGACACCTCTAAACCCTAGTTTTGATTGGCGCTCACACAAAGAGACATACTCTCCCTCGCGTCCGTCCATCCATCCATCCATCCATCCATTTCCCTCAAAACCCTAGAAAATTGAAGCATGAAAGCTGTGAATGACAAGACTTGGTAATTTCCTAATTTTAAAATTAAGAACCTCTTTCTGTGCTCCTTTTTAATCCGTGTTTTGTTGTTGAGTAATGCAGTAAAGTAGTGACGCCTGGAGATGTGCTCGGAAAAGCATCCGAAATAAGTTCAGGAAAAGGCACATATGTTGCTACTGATGCCGGTGGAGTTAAATTGGTCTACGCTGCTCTTACCGGATCGCTTTCTCTCCACTCTCCTTCTTCTCTTTCCGACAAGGTTTGCTTTTATCTTTTCAATTTCATTTTCCTTTTTTTTTTTTTTTAATTCATTAGAACTGTTTATCGCCATTGGCATATGTTTTATTCATTATTATAGAGGCTCATTGCTGAGGTAACTGGTCACAAAGCGCATGCTGCCGTCCCTCAACGTGACTCTATAGTCCTTTGTCGTGTAAGTTTCTATATTAAAACTCTCTGCTACTCAGTTTCTTCAATGTTGAGATTGTATTCAACGTGTTTTAATACAGAACAAATTTTCTTTTAGTTCCATTGATGCTTTCGTATGATTAAAATCCCGTTTTGTATGAATTGATGGATTCGTAGTTACTTTTGCTTGCTTTGTATTCTATGGTGAGGTTAACTGGATCTAGGTATGATATTTTCGGCAGGTTAAAAAGGTGATGCCTAAGATGGCTTCAGCTGATATCATGTGTGTTGGTGAAAAAGCTATTAAGGAGAAATTTACAGGCATCATCAGGTACCGAAAATGCGTGAAGCTACTTTCTACGTTTGCATTTACTTGCTGTTCATATCCTCACCACTTTCAAGCTTGGTTTCTGATTTAAATTTGGAAACTACATTCTTTGCTCACCACACTGGTTTAAGATATTGAGTGTTGACTTTGGCCATGCTAAGATAAATTAACGGGAAACTATACATGACTAAACTGCACTCTCTGCCTCTTCACCTGGATGTAGCTCACTCCTTGCGAGAGACATCTTAATTTTACTCAATCACAGTGCTGCAATCTGTATTCTGTGGTTTGCTACTCAATAACTAGGTGGAAGATGATTTTCACATTCAAAAAATTGTCACCAAACTCTATAGATGCCTGGTTTTGAAACATCCCTTCTTTCTTCGAATTGTTAGATATTATCTATGAAGACCTCAGGATTTGACTTGTTGTCTTTCATGAGGTTATTAGGTTATTATCCCACTCTCTTTGAAGAAAGGGGCTCTGGTATTTAACATTATTACATGCCAAGGTCCTCTTAATAGGCAAGTAGTGTATTTATAATCAATGGGGCAGTTTCTAAAAATCACTAGCGCTTGAATACTTGGATTTGATATGGAAATTAAAAGCTCTGTATAGTATTTGTTTATCATTCTTAAAAGGATACTTACACCTGTTTAACTTTTTTTTTTTCTTTTTTCGCTTCAAACACACTAAGTTAGGAGGCTCGAGACCTGGGGAACAGAAAGGGTGCTAGGGGTAGGAGGAGGCCAAAACAGACCCCAAATCACTTTGGGATTAAGGCTTGTTGTTGTTCGCTTCAACCACACTGATGGCGAATAACTTAATTATGCTGTTTCTTTTCTCGCTCTTCTCTGTGTGTGTGTGTGTGTGTGTGTGTGTGTGTTACTTTCAGATTTTATGGTTTGTATATGTTAAATGTATGTGATGCAACAATTGAGTACTTGATTATGGGGAGTTACAAACTTACAATGACCATTGTACCCTGCCAGGCAGAAGAATGTAAGAGCAACTGAGACTGATAAAGTTGATATGTACGCTTCGTTCCAAGCGGGTGATATCGTCAAAGCAGTGGTTGTATCCTTTCTGTTTTGATTGTTATTTGTTTCTTATTTACTTGAAGTAAGATTTTTTTTTAATTTCTCTTTTAGCTTCGATACGGTGTTAACACTGATAACTACAAAAGAACTTATCCCTTAAAGTATGTTTAACGTAAAGTTCAAACATTAACCTCCTAGGTGCGATAAGAGTGTAGTCGTTTCTGATAGATTCCCTTGAGCAAGCCTGAAATTGATGGGCAAATGACTTTGTTGTACCTTGCGGATATTAGTGGTGGCTTATTTTCAATAATAAGCGCATATATCAGTATATCACCTATTTCGTCGATTCTCATTTGAGTACAGGCGTATCCTTAACACATTGCCTAGCTTTCCCTTGGGGATGCAAGGGCTTACTACTTGTCAACAGCAAAGAATGAATTGGGCGTTGTATCTGCAGAAAGTTCCGCGGGTGAGTGATACAGGCTGTCTTTTTGGATGGTGTTTTCTTTTTTCGTCCTCTGGGTTTACTTTCCTCTGTACCGGTCTAGTCTCGATTTCTTGCAGCCATAGTTGCTATTACTTTATACAGTCTGGGTTTCGGTCCTATGAACTTCAGATGGAGCTCATGTTCTCAATTTATTTAAAATTGCTTGTGCCTAGCTTATGTATGCATATTGCAATCTTTATGCTATTACTTTGGAAGGCTTCGTTGATGCATGCACCTGCACACCTGTCATCCTCTTGAGTTCACTACATATGCAATTTGGACCAAACTCAATAGGAAATGAAAAATATGGGAAGATTATGGCCTACCCTCATGTAAAAGTGTTTGGCGAGTTGTTTCTTACTTGAAGTGGAAATGTAGTGAGTCAGCTCAAAAAGTGATTTATGAACTCTAGTCAATGGTGGAAGTAATGTACATTGTATGTTTGAACTCTAGTCAATGGAGGAAGTAAACATATATTGTAGCTTGCCCAATTCCTATTAGACTCAGACTTGGCTACAATTGTGGATGCATATGCATGTCGCACATGGCTACTTTGGTGAAATGTTGTATCTTTGACCATTTTTTGAAAGTGTTTCAGTTGTGTGTTGACATGCAACCAAAGGTATGTTTATTGTTTACATGAACTTATAACTGAATGATAGTATATTGCAACTTGTGAAGCCAGAAAATATTAATCCGTCACTTGTGTCTTACAGGTGATAAAATGGTTCCGATAAGTTGGACAGAGATGCAATGCCCCGTGACCGGCCAAATCGAGCGGAGAAAGGTTGCTAAGGTTGAAAATTGATTAAGACTTTCCGTTAGGACCTTGTAGATGACATATTCCAGAGAGAATGTTCTAATTGAATGTTCTCTAGATAGAGAGATCTACATGTAACGGTCTGAAATTAGTGGTTTTGGTACACGAAGTCCTTTTCTTCATTGTAGTGTTTTTGTAGCATGGGTAAATATTACTATTGTTCTTTTGGATTTAATTTTAGTTTGCTAATTTCAATTCAGTTTTTGTTAGTTTTTCAAGCAAATAGATCAATTTTTTTAGAAAAAGTTATACAATGTCAAGTTTGTTTAGATATAAATCTATGAAAGTTGAAAAAATATAAAAATGAACAAAGATTTCTAAGTTTAATTTGCTTAGTTTTGCACATTCTCAATTATATTTCATTATCCGTCTTTCATGAGAGGGTAATTGAATTGTGCATAGTTTTGAAAATAATCGATTTGATCTAGCTTCATAGATTGTAACCCGATTACTTGTGACGTATCTAAAACTCTACTCCCTCCATTCTGCTCCACTTCACAAGTATGCTTTATGCACATATATTAAGGAGATTTTAACAAATATTAAAAGGACATGAGATCAATTAAATCTGCTTTATTAGGGAGTAAAACAAGAAGTGTTAACCATATAATTAGGAAATTAAAACTCCCACCAAAAATTACAACTATTTGAAAATCCCACAAATGAAGTTCATTAATAGGAATTCATCCCCAAAAACCAAATTAGCAAGTACAATTGCACCTTTATAAAATTACAAAGCCTGAATTTACACTTTATAGCCACAAAATTTACATAATCTTCATTGAGCCTCAAAATTTACAGGTTTCCAGCAAAAAAAATTACAATTGACAGTCCAAAAATTACACAACCAATAAATTACAAAGCCAAATAATTTACAGGATCTTTATTCAGCGATGCCAGGCAAGTGTGTTTCAGAAACTGGAAGGCAGGACGTAGCCATATACTTGCTTCAGCAATCAAAACAGGGCAAGCTCAGTCGTGGTGCATTGAAGGACGCAACCGTGAGATTTGGAGTTAAGGATAGAACAATCTCAGACATTTGGAAACTTGCAAATAAACCAAGAGCAGTTGGTGAAATGTTAAATGTTCAGAGCAAAAGAATTGGCGACAAGAATATGAAAAGAATACTACCTAATGTTGAGCAAATAAAAGCACTGGATTGAGGTAAAAAAGACACCATGGTTAGGGTTGCAGAAAACACATGAGTGTTAGTGGGGACAGTCCACTCATAGGTGACAGGAGGATTACTTAAACCATTCAAGCCCACTACATCCTCACCTCACAGATGCAAACAAGTTACACGAAGCATGCTTTGAAGTGTTTAGTGGTTGAACAAGTTGTACAAGAATATTTAGATCTAAATGCAATGCCAAACACTAAAATCAAACTTGATGAGATGAGCAACATAATTCACATGGATGAGAAGTAGTTTTACATAACCTATGATGGTCACAAGTTTTATGTGGTTGGTGGGGGAGAAGTTGCCATATAGGAGCTGTCAATCAAAGAGGTATATCACAAAAGTAATGTTTATGTGTGCAGTTAGTAGGCCAATATATTTAGAGGATGGGGAGTTACTCTTTGATGGTAAAATTGGTATGTTCCCTTTCACAAAACTACAATCAGCAGCAGCAAGGACTAGTAGAAACATACCAAGGGGAACTTTGGAGACAAAGCCAATTGACTCTATCATAAAACAAGACAAGAGAATGCATCATAGAACAAGTCATACCAGCTATCAAGAGTAAATGGCCTACATTTGCAAGTAAACACATATTCATACAACAATATAATGCAAGGCCTCATATAAAGAACAATGATCTAGATTTCATGGCAATTGCAAACACAAATGGTTTCAAGATTGAGTTAGTTTTCCAACCTCCTAACTCACCAGACTTAAAATGTAATGACCTTGGGTATTTTAGGGCATTACAGTCCTTACAATCAAAAGAAGCAGCAAAATCAGTTGATGAGCTAGTGAATTCAGTCATGCAAGCATTTGTTGATTATAGTCCATCAAAACTCAACAACATTTTCCTCGCACTACAATCATTAATGATAGAGATTATGCAATGTAAGGGTCATATTGACTTTGCAATCACCCACATGGGCAAGGTTCATCTTGCATTTCTTGACATATTACCAAGAAATTTGGAGGTTACTGAAGAATTGGTGTAATACACCAAATATTTTTACATAATGTATATAAACTATTCGTGATTTGTTTTCAAAAATAAAATAGTCTTGAAATTTCAAGGAATTTATTTTGGGTAGAAAAGTAATAAACATATTACTTATTTTAGTTGGGCCGCACCGTGGGTTGTGTTTGGTGTGTCCATGTTGATCTACAATTACTCTAATTCTCACCATTCCCTAACCCTATTATATTATAGCCTACATTATGTTTTATTTGGTCTTTCTCTCGATAATTCCTACGCCTCCATCATCATCTCACAATTATCACCTTAATACTCATTAAAATTATTAGTATATCTCGTTTGTTGATAGACAACTATCTGCCTCACTAATCCACTTGAGCACTTGTCAACCCTTGTTATGATCCTTCGTTCAAACACAATCATCCTCTAAATCATCCGCTCCTTTCAGTATTCTAGAGCAAATTTTAAGGTAACACGATTCTATCGGCCCTATTACTCATATTATTGTTCGGGGTTATATGAATTTATGTCTGTTGTACATGTTTTATGTGATAAATTGATTGTTAAAGGTGATATGCGATATTTGTTTTCTTTTGTGCAATATATATTTTGTATCCTAGTAGCTATTCTACTTATATTGTTAAGTTAATTGTTTGGGATCTGGATTAAAAACGAGTGCATTAGTATTGTGTCTGTGCATGGAAAAGCACTAGAATATTTGGACGACTTGTTGGTTCATAGTGGAATTGTGTTTAGATTTTGATTTACACATGGATTTACGTAAAAAGGTAATGATTGGTTTAGTTAAAGTAGTTTGAATGCTGCGTGAGATTTGGGTAATATTAGCTTGGTCTGATTGTTATAAATTTTGGGTGCATCGTTAAGTATTAAGCCAATTATCGTAATGTATTAATCACTGGCCTTGGTTTGAGATGGAGATTATTGATTTTCGTATTGTATTCAAATTGTTGTTTCCTTTGACTTGACTCGTGGGTGAGTAGCTTGGAGTTTTACTCTAAGTGTTGAACCTTTGACAATATCGATATTGAAATTGAGATTGGTTATTGATATTGAGTTATGAGGCCGTTGTGTCAAATTGAGTTTTATGGTCCATGTGCGGCCTTGGTTACTGAGTTTATTGATATTATGAGTTTGAATCGATATTGAGATGAAAATATTGTTTTGCGGCCTTACCGCCAGTTCACTCACCCCCTGTCCTTGGCTTAGGGTCGACGATGAGAATACGGTACTTGGTTATTTGGAGTATTATATTATGAGACAAAGTATTGAGTGAGACGGAGTAATGAGATGAGACTTGATTAATTATTGGAAGAAAGAAAGTATTATATTATGGAATTATTGTGGAATGAGTTTAAGGTTGAGATTAGTACCAGGGGAGTGTTTTTATTATTCTCCGTGTTTATTTTTATTTTTACATGTATGTGTTTTCACGCCATGACCAAAAACTATTTTGCTTATATTGAGGTATTATCTGTTACTCCTGGCTGACGTGTTTTTCCTTCTAGGCTACCCGTCATGGGGGTAAGTCCTTTGTCTTTCAGTTTCTTTTCAAGTGTCTTCCGCTGCAGTTCAAAAAGATTTTATTTCAAGTCAAGAATTTATTTAAAGGCTTTGTAAAAACTTTATTTGATTTTGTATCATTTTGCTTTTATTAAAGATTTTGTAAGAGAGACTTTGTATATTAATTATAATATCCCTGTATTTTGGCGAGTTTTGTACGTAAAAGTTGAGTTTAAATTTAGCCAAAAATCAGGGGTGTTACAATTGGTTAGAGAATGCATTGGATATTTACAAGGGATAGGTCAAACAGAAGGTTTAGAGTACTTAATGAGTGAATTAGGATACAATGTTCAACTACTAGCAGTTTAGAAAAACTAAGTAGTGAATTAGGATGCTCAAAGTTTTTGAAATTTGCTTAGAGTATAAACATTTCTACTCTAAGAATTGTTTAACTTGTAATCAAATTATGAACAATGCAACGCTATGTAATGTAAGACAATCTAATGCAATGTAAGCAATGTTTACTTTAAGCTTGAAATTCAGTTTAGTTTCATATTCATATGCAAGTCAATTTAATTTAACAACAAATTATAATCAACTCTCAGGTCAATGTGACCTCATCATTGAGTTGTGTCAAGTCTTAAGCTTTCCAACAGACACACAAAATGAAGGCAGACCATACTAAGTTTATGAGATAACAGTAATGATTTAGGCAACATCAGACAAAAGTGACTAATAGAACATGTGTACGCCCTATTACTGTAATTTAAATGGTTTAGCACACACACCCATTCATTTAATGACCATGTGATGCAGGAGCCATGGGTGCACTCAACTTCACAACAAGCAGCCAAGGTCCAGTTCTGACCCATCAAGGGAATTGGCCTGAATCCTTAAGGCAACTGTCAAACCAAGGGCACCAGCTTATCTTTCATCAAAGTTAAGGTTCTAAGACAAAAAAAGTTCAGATAAGTTTTCTAAATAATGTTCAGAAGGTCCTCTAATCAGTCTCACAAAACCGGGTACAATTCAAGGAGTCAAGCTGAGTTGTTCTTAATTGTCAATGCTTAAACTCTTTATTTTTGTGTAAATATTTCACCAGATAAATAAGAACTTTGGAGGGGTCATAGTAGTCCTTTTCAAGCCAGTAAAACAAGCAGCGTTAGAGCCAAGCATAATCCACAAGAGACCTGAATTGCCTAGCCATTTCAGGAAAGGGCCAAAAGTACTTTATGGCTTGCTTTTTCAGTCTGTTTTTTTCAGTTTTTATCCGTCTCATTAGGAGACTTTTGTGATGTTCTCAACTGCTTTTGTAAGGCATTGTGAGCCCTTAGATGAAAGCTTAGATCAAGGGTGGAGATCAAAATTGTAAGCTCTATATAAAGAGATTTTTGTCCAATGTATTTGGCAGATTTGAATGAATAAAAACCCTAAGAGTTCCACTCTTTATTCTGTTAACTTGTGCATTGCTTAGTTAACATTTCAACAACTCGTGCTTTGCTTAGTTGTTGGCTTGATATTAGCTTGATCCCTTGTGCATTGCTTGAGTGATTAAGTTAAGATCAAGACTCACTGTCCTTAGACACCTTTGTGCTTTGCTTAAGGTTATAAGTTAAGGGCTATTTATCTTGTTACCCTCTTGTTTTCAGTAAGCCAGCCACAAAAACAACCTGGCCCTTAGTTAGGTGCATCAACTACACACTGACTCAATAGCATTCGACCCCCAGGATTACACAACTTCTGCAAACTTCGTGTAGGTAAGAGTGCAGTTGAGAATCGCCAAAATACGTTGCCAAGACTTCAAGAAATAGGAACCAGGAAACGATGACTACTCGGGTGAAAGTTGCTTTTATTTTAACAAGGAAACATTAACAACCCGGGTAAGATATCTTTTAGTTTATTTTGATGACATTATGTATGAATTTTTGTAACAAAGAACATTTTGTAGATAGGAAGAAGAAGAAGAGAAGTCATTGTTGTGTTGTTCAAATGACCAGGTAAGGCTGGTATTTATAGACACAAGCTGAGGAAATGACTATTATAGTGGAGCACATGCAATGACTACAGGAGTACAGAGCCACGCAGAGGTCCGTCAGGAATATGGTCTGCAAACAGGAACTAGTTGACTCTGTTTCAGTAAAAGAGAATGCTAGTGCACTATATAGCTGACTCTACTCAATTTGTTTATTAGCAAAAGAAAATAGGGAATCTTGAGCCCAAAAAGTGGGCAAGCCCGTACCACTCTACCAAAGCCCAACCCAGCTTGGCGCACACATGGTTGGTTAGATACTTACCACACAACATCTAATAAGATAGTGTGAGAGAGGATATATAAACTCATAAATGTTTAGGTATTTGATCTATGTGGGACAAGAAATACTACTCATTTGTTTCTTTTGAAGCACATTTCCAACACATATGAATCTGAAGAGAGCGGCATGTCTTCTGTTGGACGAGGCTGATTTGAAGGTCTAATGTTAGATTGTTTATTACGGGTTTAAGCTGAGATTAGAAATATTGTTTCACAGGTACATTATGCATGCCTTTCCATTCACAGTTTTTTAATATGCATGCTGATTTGAGGGTCTGATGAATACCTGGCCATGTGGCTTTTCTCGCTTTATTCTTCAAGAGAATATTGTGGATATCATATCTTAGTTAGGCTACCAATGGTCCTACAATCTTTATTAGATTGACTGGTGGGTGTGTGGAATGGTACTATGGTAGTGGGGGTTGGGTAACATGTAACTCCTTTTGGTACCCCAAATATTGTTTCTGTCATTTCGGTTAGACGACCCTGGCTCTGCCGCATATACTACACAGCCTGCCATATCTAATGTCCCACTCAAAATTAATCAGAGACAATTTCTTTTATATTGAACCTGTGCATATTTCAGGGTAGTGTTAGCTTGCTTTTATTGGTGCTCTTTTATATGCTACCTTCATTGTTGGTTTGATTTATTGGTTTCTGCAAATCCTTGGTTGTTCTTATAGTTTGGCTGCTAACAAACACTTTTTCTACTGATTTGTACTGACTTGCAGCGTTAACCAGCGTTTATGCTCTTCTAATTTTTCTAAAATGGCCTGGGCAAGCGTCTCTGTTTGGTTTCTCTAATAAGTTGCAATGGAATTTATGGTGGATAGTTGATTTTATTGGCAGAAGTTGGATTTGTGTCTATCCTATGGTGAGATTCAGTATTCGGGGGATCATTTTTCTTTGGTAATTTCTGGTGATAAGCTGTTCGAAAAGGCAACTGTTAGGACTACTTAGTTGATGGATAAGATTATCTTGTGATTTAATGATTGTCTCTTAGTTGATTTCATTAGAACAATATTATTCACATGATCAAGAAATGAAGAAAAGCATCCAAAGATCAAGAAGAAGACATCTCCCTTGCCCTTAGCAAAATAATGTAAACAAGTGAGTGAAACATTCTTAACATATCTAGTGAATGCAAAAACCTGCAACAGTGCAATGCACTGTGGTTTCTGATACAAATACACGGAGTATTGTTTCCAAAAATTCCAACTGTTTTGATTCTTAAAAATACTCATCTCAAAAGCCTTGAATTTTTCTGGAAAAACAAATCTGAAATTGTTAAAAGAAAACCACTAATCCTCACAAGTCAATGCTTAGGATTGTGTGTTTTTGCTTTTACCTAAAATGGACATTTGAGGTTTTCAATCAACAAAAGCAAAGTCTACTTTATGCCGAATTGGGAAAGTGTCACATGTTGAGTGTTGAGGCATTATATTTCTGATAAATGTGTGCTAACTCATGCCTAACACTTAACATCACAAAAG
>JAOWBH010115870.1:0-13990 GCA_028566215.1 Silene coronaria | reverse complement strand
CTTGATCGGGTCCATCACACGGTGCTATTGATTTACAACTATATAGTATAATTAATTTGTATAAATTTCTTTAATTACATTAAAGTCCTTTGATTTATGGATTTATATAATAATATTGATAACATTAAGCTAGCTACTCTCTTCGAACCCAAACAATAATATGTTACTCAAAAGTCGGAATTTATAGAATTGTATTGCCTTTTCAGCTTGTTGTTCTTTCATAAACGAGTCAAACGACGTCGCTTCAATTGACATATCTCTTTTCCCAACATCATATACCGAAACCAGACTTTCAACAAACTCAATTGCGTCTCTAGCTTGAAATAACTCTTTCGGAATCTCGATCTCCATGTCGTCGTGGTCGCCACTGTGCCACGCAAGGTATCACGACTCATAACCAACCAGTGCTACTTTGCACCGGCGTCTCTGAGAAAAATACTCGGTGGACCGTGACACAATTCCTTATCTCAAACAATTTCGTCCAGGACTCTGTCACATCATACTCTTTCATAACCCATAACCCGTGACAATAAAAATAAGGCCAATGTTCGCTACTAGGTGTATACTCACTTATAATCATACTTACGGAACCCCTATAGACATTTAATTTCGTAATTGTCCCCGTTAAATTAATTAATTTGTCCATATCCAGTAGCTAGGGACATCTTACTCCACACCTCGTCATGAAGATCAAACGCGATAATATCATCAGCCGCCTGTTTAAAAAGTACGGAATTATTTAGACGTACCGTATTTTGAATGCATGTCGTCGAAAGTCCTTTTGTGGGTGTCACTACAGAATCACATATATCAGTTACTAAGTTATAGACTAGACATTTATAATGGTGTGATATATCATTATAAACTTGTACTCGTTACAACATCGGTCGTACCAAAAACTCAACACATGGCGTACTATTGTGGCACAATATGATCGAATTTAACTTTCGAAAGACCTTAGGCTTAGATGGGGGTTCCAAAGTAAATAATTGCGCAAGCCAAACCACAACAAGAGCATCCCATTGCACGAGGCAATGGCGGTGGCAGGGGGATTTTGATTTTTGGGTAACGGGGGTTGGATGGCGCGTGGGTATGGGGTGTCGAGGTCATAGACTATGTAAGGTTTAAAGCTTTTGGGGCCGGTAAGGGCGGTAAGGATTTTTAAATTGTAGAATCCCTAACGAGGGTTGTTAGTTTCATAGATATATATAGCAAATATACAATCACTAATTGGCTATAATCTAGGCTAATTACGAACTAATAATAACAACTAAATATTCTAGTCAATATACTTGCTATAACAATAAGATAAATATCATACAAAGATATTGACTAATACACCTCCCGCAGTCGGAGCGGGAGCGGAGCACACGCTGGGGCTGGAACGAAAACAAGTGCTTGGGAAGTCCCTTAGTAAAGATATCAGCGTACTAGTATTCGGCAAGGACGTGTAGGACTTTCGCCATCCCAAGACGGACTTTGTCGCGAACAAAATGAATATCAAGCTCAATATGTTTAGTTCGCTGATGTTGAACGGGATTTCCAGAAAGATAAACCGCGGAAATATTATCACAATATACAAGACTGACATGTGTGATCGGAACATGAAGTTCCAAGAGCAGATTGCGTAGCCAGCTTGTCTCGGCGACCGCATTAGCAACACCCTGATATTCGGCTTCCGCACTAGGCCGAGAAATAGTGGGTTGGCGCTTAGACGACCAAGACACTAAATTATCACCAAGAAACACACAATAACGGGAAGTCGAGCGACGTGAGTCAGGACACCCCGCCCAATCGGCATCAGAATATGCAGTTATATTGTGGGGGACGGATTTGGAGATGGACAAACCATGATCAAGGGTGCCTTTTATATACCGTAAAATGCGCTTAAGGAACTGGAAATGTGGCTCACGTGGGGCGTGCATAAATAAACATAACTGTTGAACGGCATAAGTTATATCGGGTCTAGTAATTGTAAGATATTGAAGAGCACCGGCTAGACTACGATATAAAGACGGGTTCGTAATAGGGGAACCAGCCGTAGAGGACAATTTTGCACCGGTTTCAACAAGAGTAAAGACGAGATTACAGGAGCCCATGGAAGCACGTTTCAGAATGTCACGGGCATACTAATTTTGCAAGAGAAATAAGCCCCTAGAATTACGAGTTACCTGTATCCCAAGAAAATGATGAAGCTTCCCAAGATCAGTCATGGCGAATTCAACGGAAAGATCGCGAATAATTTGTCGGAGTAGAGAATTACTTGATGCTGTTAAAACAATATCATCCACATATAAAAGCAAGTAAGCCATGTGAGCAACATTACGATAAATAAAGAGAGACTGATCACAAACACTACTTCGGAAACCCCGAGACAGAATAAAGGTCGCAAACTGATGATACCAAGCCCACGGGGCTTGCTTGAGGCTGTATAATGACTTACGAAGGCGACACACGTGGTGAGGAGTAGATGGGTTGACAAAACTTGGCGGTTGATGCATATAAACCGTTTCAACAAGATCGCCATATAAGAAGGCATTCTTAACGTCCAATTGATGAATTGGCCAAGAACGGGAAGTAGCGAGACTGAGCACAGTACGGATCGTGGTGGGTTTAACCACCGGGATGATTTCATCGCAGTCAATGCCTACCTGTTGACATTTACCGTTAACCACAAGGCGAGCCTTGTAGCGCTGCAAAGACCCGTTAGATTTAAACTTAAGCTCCGTAGAAAGCACCTGCTAAAGCCGGCTTTCTGGCTAGTGACTATATAACCAAAGGCACCGAATTACAGGAGCATTGTGAGGACGGGGTGCCAATTCCCAAGTATTATTATCAATTAAAGCACGAAACTCATCGGTCATAGCGGCATGCCAATTAGGGTTCAGCAGGGCGAGTTTAGGTGATTCAAGAATAAGGGAAATGGAGGGTGTGGTTGTGGCAGTAAGGGAGGTAGGGACCCGTGGTTTGAAAATACCGTGCATTGCACGAGTATTCATGGTGTGCTCAGGGGGTGGTGGGGGTGGGGGAGGTGGTGGAGGTGTGAGGTGGGGGAAGGGGGTTTCATGGTAGGTGGGGAGGGCTGGGTGTGGGGCTGGTTGGGAGAAGGGGTAGGGAACAGATTATTCTGGTTCCGAACAGGGGAAGCGGGGGAACGTGGTGGAGTGGGTGTACGGGGTGAGATGGGTTGGGTAGGAACACGGGCAGGGGTGGGTTGGTGCACGGCGTCAATAATGGTGGGGGGCAGGCTGTTGGCGGAGGGATCACGGAAGATGTATGAGCCAGGATGAGTCGATGAGGGCTTAGCAAATGGGAAGATGGATTCATTGAAGGTAACATGACGCGATATAATAAGCTTACCACTAGCTAAATCAAAACATTTGTATCCATGAAATTCTTGAGGGTAGCCTATAAAGACACATTTTGTGGATCGAAGTGCAAGTTTGTGGTGACGCTTAGAGGACATATTGGGATAACAAACGCAGCTAAAGACACGGAGATGGGAGTAGGACGGATTTTTGAGAAAGAGAGCGGAAATGGGTGAGCGGAATTGAAAGAGTTTAGTGGGTAATATGTTGTGTAAATGCACTGCTGTGTGCAACGCATCAACCTAGAATTCGGGTGGGACGGATGAATAATGAAACAAGGCGAGCATAATTTCATTAATACGACGTATCATGCGTTCAACCTTGCCATTTTGGGAAGATGTTTGAGGACATGAAAATCGAAAAATAAGACCATGTGAATTAGCAAAATTACGAAACTAATTATTATCAAATTCACGGCCTAAGTCACATTGAAATGCTTTCATAGATCGTTGAAATTGAGTTGTGACATAATTCCGAAAATTGAGAAATTTGGAGTATGTTTCGGACTTGAATTTTATTGGGTACACCCATGCAAATTGTGTGAAATTATCGATCAAAATTAAATAATATTTGTAACCTGCTTTGCTTGTAATTGGGTGATGTCCACAAATCACTATGAACTATATCAAATGGAGCGAGAGTAGTAGAAGACGAATCATGAAAAGGCAAACATTTATGCTTACTTATTTGACACGAGTGACACAAAGACGATTGAGACTTGCTACTACAATCAATACTAGACTCAGACTTAAGAAAATTGAATACATTGGCACCCGGATGACCGAGACGGGAATGCTAGACATCGGATGAGTAAGCAAGTAAATGTGGGCTGGACTCGGATGACTTCGGAGTGGACTCGGCTGACACGGGATACAAATCGCTATCATTATTGCTCCTCGGAATCAGATTCTCATTCGCTAAATCCTTCACAGAAAAACCACAAGGGTCAAATTAGACGGAAACATTGTTGTCTTTGGTAAATTAACGAACGAAAATCAGGTTTTTAATAATGTATACAGTATATTGTGAAGGTGGAGGGTTCTATTAGGGATTGCTAAAGTTGAGTTTCCAGAACCGTAAACAAGAATGCAAGCGCCATTACCGACATAAATGGAGTGAATCGTACTAGAATTGAGTGGGGAGCGTAGCATACCTGGGTCCGCGCTAAGATGTGATGAGGCTCTAGTGTCCATGTAGAAGGAACCTTGATTATGGGACTGCAGTTAAAGCGCTTGGAACGCCTGGGCTAGGTCAGTGGGCTGTGGTTGCTGACCGTCATCAAAGACCATGTGTGCCTGGCCATAAGTAGGGGCAGACTGGCGAGAGCCACCACGAGCAGGATTGGACCGAGAGGCAGGGGATGCATCCTGGGTAGGCCATGACTTCCAAGGAGAGCCTGGGTATGTGGGGTACGGGCACGTTGGCGGTGTCCAAGGAGCAGGCCACGCGGGCATGGGACCCCACGGGGAGGTCGAGGTGGCAGTGGTATTCTTGGATTGATTCCGAGAGCCTCCACCTTGATAATTACCTTTGTAATTTCCTCGCTTGCCACCATTGCTGCGATTATTGTTGCGAGAAGACTTAGGTGTATCATCGGTGGAGGCAACAGAAGCAGCTACCAGGGCCATGGCTTCCTCACGGCTGGATATTCGATGGTTTTCAAGTTCGATCATGCTTCGTGCTGTCTCGAAATTGGGAAGCGTTTGATTTATGTAGGAAACTATCTTATCGTATTCTTTTGGCAGTCCACAATCCATTTAAAGAACCAATCGTTGATCGTTGATTGCAGCTCCGACATCTTTCAATTGGCCTGCCAACTCTTGGAGACGTTGGCAGTAGGCATCGAAAGAGGGCAATTGGTTGAGTTTGAGATTATTAAACTCATGCTCAAGACTAGCAGCACGAGATCCCTTGTTATTAAGGAAGATGTTTTTAACACGGTCCCAGGCCTCTTGTGTTGTGGAATCCAATTCAAGAACACGGGGCAACAAGTCATCAGACAAGGTGCCATAGATCCATTGTAAGACGTGTGCATCGATTTCATACCACGCATCATATGTTGGGTCAGTTTTGGCAGAGGCATCCGTGCCATCTATGTGGTGTAAGACCTTGAATCCGCGCGCATGGAGTGTGAAGAGGTTCACCCATGAAGCGTAAGATACCTTGACACCATCTAACACGCGCACTTTATTTTGAATATTAGTGACGGTGTAGACGGGATGAAGAGAGGGTTTAGTTGTCGATTTATCGCCGTCGACCATTGTAGCGTGAGGCTAGGACGTGATGAGAAACGACTGGTGTTGCCGTGGGCAAAACAATCGAAAAGACACGAGAGATTAAAAATTCAACCTATGCTCTGATACCATGTAAATTGTAGAATCCCTAACGATGGTTGTTATTTTCATAGATATATATAGCAAATATACAATCACTAATTGGCTATAATCTAGGCTAATTACAAGCTAATAATAACAACTAAATATTCTAGTCAATATACTTGCTATAACAATAAGATACATATCATACAAAGATATTGACTAATAGGATTATTGATAAGCTTGAGTCGGAGTTTTGGATTGAATATTCGAGATGAAACCGGGTTTAAATCGGAGTAGGGTTTTTACGGGTAGTCTGTGGAGGATGTTATGGAATATAATGTCGTCGGGGAATTGGACGTTGTTCGTCATACATCGGAACTTGATTATTTAGATTGTGATGTACGTTCTTGCGTTTTGGTTATCCGCATCATAGATAACCGAGTAGTTGGAGTGAATGAAGTTTAGGGATGATCATCTAGGTCTATATACGGAGTGTGTAGGAGATATATAGAAGAAATTTACCATAATTCCTCCGTTGGGGGCTCAAGTTTAGGGATAATCTAGGTTTTGTTTTTCAAAAGGATACGTAAGTTTTCTGATCAGGTGTTCTTAGGTGCGCACTGGGTAAACTCATCGGATGTGCATAATAGCCTGCAAACCATGTATATCAGGCAAAGCCTCGGGCCATATTATTCCCACAAAATTGCTTCTGTAGAGGTTCGAACCCGCGACCCATGAAATTCTCACCCATATTTTTACCGGACTCCACCTTGCGGGCAAGTCATTGTTATTATACAGAGTTATAGTGCAAGTCAGGAGTAATGGAATATGTTAGAAAAGTATAATCTTCTTTTTTTTTGCAAGAAAAAGTATAATCTTCAGTTTGATGATAATGTAGGACAATTCTTCTTTTTCTGTTCACACAAGTCAATGCATTTCTAGCTACGAACAAGAATAATTCACTTAACTTAAATTTAATGTTTTCTCATCTAGCTAGCTATACATGTTACAAATTCCACAAAATCTATAGCTAAAACTTCTTTATTAGATGTCCAATTCTTCAAATATATCGACCCACTGCCCCCCTTAGTCATGCGATCCTGCATAACAAAGACAATATAACCATGTTAGACTTGCCCACTTAAACAAAAAAAAAAAAAAAAAAAAAAAAAAAAACTCAGAAAATTTCACATAAACTCAATTGAATGTATAATGATTGTACAATGCTTATTTGTGCAACATAGCAAGTAGCAACATGTATACATTGGTTGGAAAAGCTACCGAAATCATGTAACCTTATATTTAGATCGATTAATTTAGGAACACGAGTGCACCGGATGATTGTATATCTTTACCGAGAAAAAAAGAGGCAATATTGACAACCATGTTCACGAATAGCAAGGTAAAATAATCTATTTCAATTTTCAATCAATTTTTTTATGGTCATAAATGACGACGAAATAATTGTGAACATTTTATGATTAAGGATAGACATCTTATGATGAAAACGGACCACTAAAATGGTCCATTTTTAATAAATAAATTACTGATAAACTGCCAATAATTTTTTATCATAAAATGATCAAATTTATCTCGGGTTAAAGGGAAGAAGAGAGAACATACATGGAACAATCGATGTTTGGTTCAATAATGAAGCCCAAAGAGACTCCACAAAAGCCCGGTAGAGTAGCAATAGCAGTAGAATTAGGATCATAAGTATCAATGAGGCCCATTATACACTTGCATATCGACTGCCTGTTCTCTGTTGAATCACCCAAATTACTTAGGCCTACCATTGCATCACAACACGGCGAGCCCGGTAACGGGTCCGGTGTACCGAAGGTTATGAACGCCGAGCATGTGCTTAGTAGCTGAGTCACTGTCGGACAGTCGATCTCCGCCCTCACTTGACACCAAGGACTCTCTAGCACAATTAATAGTATACATATTGCAACATAGTAGCTCATTGTTTTCCTAATAAAAAAGTAATGATTGTTAGTAGTTTTGAGTTTATATTCATGTAACGGAGGACTTAATTAAAAATGTTGAGTTTTTTGGTTTGGTGTGCAATGTAAAAATTGTGCTTAGTTTTTTACATACATGAAAGGTGTGTGATTTTCTCATCAAACAATCATTTTTTTTTGCTGGTTTATGTTCAGAGAAAAAAGAGCTTTAACAACGAAGAAACAATTCATCAAGTGCTAATATAAAACCAAATGAAAATAGCATTCTCGATTACAAGTCTATGAAAGGCTCAAAATACGGAGTACTACGAATAAAATTAAAAAAAAAAAAAAAGTACAATTCTCTAGCGTAGATAAAATAAAAGAGCTTCCAAAGATTGATGTAATTAATCATCCATTTTTCGCCTTAGCACGGAATAACATCACCAATCCTACTATATACCTGCAATATCATTCAAAAAACGATGATTTAAGGGTGTTGGATGCATGTAGCCTTAATATAAACATGGTAATGCAACATTTAGAAATTAAAATTCGCAAAGAATGTCACGAAATAAGTGAAGTACTGACCCAATGATGAGTAAAACGAGAGAAGAAACTCCCAGCACATACTGATAAGGCTTGTACTTGGTCTTAAAAATACCGGTCCAATAACACTGAATACCAGGCCACCCAATGGGACGCACCAACAGCACAAACCCAAGAAGGAATCCGGTCAAGAATCCGCCTGATGCGTGACTCAAGTGGCCATGGTAAGGAACAACGGCCACTACTGTGCTGATTACAAGCGTTATCAGCAGAGTAATCACTGCTGCAGTCTGCGTACAAAGATTAATTAATATGAGGATTACAAAAGTTACTTCTTCGGAATAGTAGGCTGATACTGAAACGCAATATTATTCCGTAATTAGTAGGACGTAGTTATTGATAGTTACCTTGTTGGCGTAGATGGTCCAGTTAGTGAGGAGTTCCGAAAACATGGCTCCAATAAGGCCTAACAAAGCGCTAGAGGCGCCAACAGAAATGTTGTTTGGAACAAATAGACCGGAAATTATGTTTCCACCTAATCCAGCTAATACATAGATTATTGTCGTCCTCACTGCAAAATCCACAAAATCAATTATTGAACGAAAGGAACATTGTTAAATGTATAATTTCGATTTTTTGTTTAAAGGAATTTGAAAAGACGATAGAGAATTACCGAATCCAAATTGTTGTTCAAGTTGAATACCAATGGAAAGAAGGCTCAATAAGTTGACAAGAAGCTGAATAAGGCCGGTGTGTAGCCAAATTGAGGTAATGAGCCTCCACCCTTGATGGTGGAGCGAAACAGCCGCCCCATCTACAGCCCCCATCTTCATTAATCTTCAACCAAAATGCAAAATTCCATACAACTTTATTCATAAAGTTTTCTTTTACCAATTACATGATCATAATTTGCATGTTTAAGTGTAACTAATAAGGATATTGTCAATATTGACACTATTTGTACGTCTATCATATGAAAAGAACACTCGTTTAGTTAGTTTTTTATCCAACGATTTTACTTACAGAACCATCAACCAATTACATTTATACTCATAAAAAACATACTCCAACACTTGCTTATTTGTTTTCATAAGGACAGTTAGTTTAAAATAACAGACTGGTTACAATAATGCTTATGTAAAACCGTCTACGTCATATCAAAACTCTTAACCTAGATGCATGGAAGATATAGTAACGCGTAGCATACTCGAACCAAAGTACAAAAAGCTTAAGAGAAGTATACATACGTTTGAGAAGAAGGGCCAAGAAGAGAGTTTTGATGAAAAGGCTCAAAGGAAAACCTCCCAAGAAAACCCATTAAGCAACCGCCTCGGCCGCCGCCATGAAAAGGGCAGTTGTTAGTGTACATTGTGACAATGAACATAACAACGTTGATCATAGAAAATGTGGGAATTGCCCATGAATTCCACTCTGGCTCCGAATCATACCACATTACAGTTGAGGGTAATATAGTCATCCCTCTTGATGTTACTCTATAATTTCTCTCTTCATCATTAATATTATCCATCTCTTAATTAAACAATCCTGATTTAATTACTTCTTAATTATGTTTGTGTAATTGTGTTGATGGTAATTAAGGAAGAGAGGTGGTAATTATGATGTTTTTATCCTAAGGAAGTGAGTGGGAAGTTAATTATAAGATGTAAAGAGTGGAGTTAATCAGTTTTTTAACTGCCTGCTAATTAAGGTGGTTATTACTTTTACGTGGGTTTGAGTTTAGTAATGCGTGAGAGTTGAAATTGTAGTGGGAGCAAAAGTTTATCTATTGTAGTGTGAGCGCGCAAAAGTTTTAACTTTTAACCCTTGCTATTAGTCTTAAACCCGTGCAAATTGCACGGGCGAGTTCTTTATTATAGAATTTATAAATTTTTATAGTAATAAACTTTTTTTAAGTTAAATGTATTTATAAATAAAGTTCTTTAAGTTAAATGTATTTATAAATTGTGACCCGTGTACGTGTAAAATGATTTACTCGAAACGTTAAATAAACTCGTGATATTGTAATAGCATGTAAAATAGCGTTGATTAGGGGTGAAAAGAGGTAAATTAGAACCGCATCAACATTTTATGCTTATATATTTTTTTGATAATCTCTAGAAGTTTACTTTTTGTCTTATCCCTACTATTTAACTCGTCTTAAGTTTAAGACGAATATGAATACCGATTTTGTGTTATAAATACATCTACCAGCTCTAAATAAAGAATGGTTTCACACTTTCACCCATATATATAAATAATAGGTTGGACTCGATTACGCAATAAACATTCACTCTCTCTAATAGTCTCTACACACGACTTCACTCCTTAAGTTGACCCATTTCCAATAAGAAGCTCACTCCTCAGTATAAATGTATAATATACAAATTCCTAAATAATATATTAATTATAGTACTTTAAATTACAAATCACCCAAATAATATTTCAGTTTTTTGTAACTTTTATAACCATCTATATAGCTTACGTGGCACTATATAATACAAAGCCTTTCCCTGGATAACTTCTATGCGTGAGTTTGGCATATTAGATGAACACACTTACTTTAGAAAACATAAAGTAAGATTAATAATTAATTAATAGTAGTATAAATGCATCATAACTCACAAGGGATTTTGAACGCTTGATTGAACTTCCTCTGTTCCGCTTCCGTTTTATGCCCTTCAGATTCCAACCTACTTCATCTTCTTTATAATTAATTTTTTATTAACTGAGATTAATAATTGCCGAATGCAAATTACTATGTAAGACGTTACAGACTTACAGTGCAGTGCTACCATATCACCTTCTCTTCATACGCCTCTTATTAGTACTCTCTTTGTCTCATTCATTTGTTTGTCTTTTTAATTGTTTGTAAGGGGTATTTTAATTAATAGGAAATAAATGATTGGGAATTTGGGATGGAGTATATTACTGTGGGATTTGTTTTTACCTGTGGATGCCGATTTGCCGAGCCATCACTACCTTCATGTTTCCTTAGGCTAAGGTGAGGTTTATTTTCCGTTTCTGGGAATTATTTTTTGATTATAACTATAATTTGAAGATCATTTAATGATCTGATTCGAATACTATCCTTACCTTTTAATTCTTACTTTTTTATTCGTTTGATTTGCAGGGTTGCGTCTGCTAAAATATTGTCATGCATTGTGAGTTTATTTTCAACCTTATAGGTGACGCTCTTCTTTTCTTCTATCTCAACTTACAAGTCACTTAATTAGAATTCAACTTACAAGTCATTTAATTAGAATTTTTTTGTCCTAACATTCAAATTGGTATTCAAGTATTGTAAAGTTGGAAATTATGTCGCCGTGTTTTATTTCTCGCTTTATTCTTTCAAAGGGTTGTTTTTAATCTTCAGTAACGCGCAGATGTTTCTCTATGTTAATTATTATACGCTTACTTTGTTGGTTGAGGTAATTTTGGTCTCTTAGTTTATAATTTAGTTCAATTGCTATCTTTCGGTGGAATTTAGTTGTATGCTTCATCATGTTGTTAATACCACCAGATTAGTGGTTGTTTCTGTTTTTATTTTGGGTTTTGAAGTTGGCAATATAAAATTATTAAGAAAGAAGTGGGTACTTGATTGTGCAATACAAAATATTCTTTTTGTGATTTGTCACCTTGATATCATTTGCAGAAAACTGGCATTGCATGCATGATGCATCCACCCATATTCTGTGACTAAGCAACATACAAGTAAAGAGTTTCGCACATTAGTATTATCCGTCTCAAAATAATCTCTCCATGAATATACAATCAAAGTGTAGTCTACTTTGTTCTCAATGTTATTCACATGTCCTAAAAGATAATTATAATAGTGAATTCATCATTTATGTTTCATCGGTATTTGTCCGAAAACAAGTTCTATGGTTTGTGAGTTTGTCACAACTACATCAGAAGAAAACATTGTATATTTGCTTAGTTTTTTCCATGTTCATGTAAAATATTTGTATGTTGGTGTCCTAAACCTCTAGGCATAATTTTTCAATATTAGCCAATACGGAGTATTATTCAGTATCATTTTTTATTACTTATTTTATCCTGTTTGTTTCATAACCTCTCTTATTTGGTGTCTTAATTATTTTTCCAGTGTGCATATTATATATGTAAATTGATTTTCTTTTATGTTCTAATAAGCATCACCTCTTTTTTCTTTATTCTTTATTCTTTATTATAGCTAATATAAAGTTATCTTTCTTATTTGGGAGGAAGGTGATAATAAGATTGGGAAAAAAAGGAATACGTAACAACAAAAGAGGAAAATCACTTTGTAAGTATGATTGCCAGTGATTTCATTAGCGGTTGTTTGTGCTTGCATTTGCTTACTTGTATGCCAATGATTTGATCAGAAATGAGTAGAATAATGGAACACAGATCTTATTAACCAGTCAAGAGTAATGATGTCACATGCGGAAGCCTGATTAAAACATGTCAAAAAGAAAAGGAGAGATGACACAGGAAACGAAAACTATGATACAAAGGAGGCATGGATGGGAAGTGGATAGAGCAACCACAAAAGACAGGGTAGCAAAACAAGGGAAACAAATTTGAAGAAGGAATTATAAGTACAAGAGCTATTACAAGTATAAGCTCCCATTATAACCTTTCTCCTTGTAATCCCTTATAACTTAACGTAAGTTGAGCAATAACATTGAGGCACAAAAATTATCCACAAAAGCCGGTTGTACAAGAACATTTTATTTACAAAAATAATAAATTTAAGTGAGTTTATGTGTATTTTTTTGAACTTTTATATTTAATTTGTTGATTTCAAAAATTAAATCTAAATAAGCTTATAAATAGTATTTTTGAGTTTCATTATAACTTTTTAAAATTAAGCTCATAATTTGTAAGTCTAAGATCAAATAATGCATTATGAAGCGCAGATTCCGTTACTACCAATTTTGGCAATACAATGACGATAAGCTACAAAAACCGTCTATATATGTATGCTTAACGAAGGTTAAATACGCAAACAAGTCAAGTACTTCGACAAGCCAAATTTTCAACCAACAATAAATAAACGACAAGAGATAAAAGCGCCCCAATCTCAACGCACCCCGTTAATTTTACGGGCATTAAAACTAGTTAATATTAAAACAACTTAATTTATATAATTTAATATAAGACATGCAAAAATTATGAGTGTTAAATTTTTAAAATGAAATAGCGTCAAAAATTCATCTTGACTCGTATTTTGTTTCTAACTCAGTCTATAACTCTTATGACCTTATTTGCATTCTCACGCAGTTGGATCATTCAGGTCGGGTTATTTTCAGGTCAATAACTTATCGAGTCACTTCGAGTCAGGTCATTTTTGGGACGGTCACTTCGGAGCGGATCTGTAACACCCCGTGTTTTATAATAATATTTTATTCGTAAAGTTGATTATTAAAATAATTATTTCTGTGTTTTAAAATAATATTTGTTCTGTATTTAATACCTCCATTATTCGTTTTATTTATTGTCTCGTTTTGACTCACTTTTAACGGGTTAAAATGTCCGCGCACGATTTGTCTATTTTAATATAATAGCTACTTATCTTATATAAATCCTCCTAGCGTTTTAATATGGTCCAATCTAATTCTTAATCAGATAATCCATTGTATGAGCTAATGGACCCAAAGCCCAGTTGTTAACTCCCTTATAAATAGAATTAACCTAGCAAGCAACTAGGTCACTTCTTTATTTCACGCGTGAACCTGCCGCGCGCCTTCTCCTCTTTTCTTCTCTTTTGTTCTTCTTTTCTCCCTTTGACTCCATTGTTATGCATCTATCTTTCTTCCAAAATCATACA
>JAOWBH010115759.1:0-13992 GCA_028566215.1 Silene coronaria | reverse complement strand
CATTCCCCCTCCCTTTCTCTTCCTTTTCCTTCCCTTATTTCCCCTACCCTCCATTTCCCTCCATTTTTGCTATCCAAACACACTCTTGGTCTCTACTTTACAACTTTCTTAAAACTCAATACTAATACGAAGATGACAGAAATGCAAATGATAGTTTTATTAAATTAGTCGCACTTTTATAAGATAGAGGTATCCGTCTCAACATTAAATTAAGTTAAATATCACCCCGCTTGGGTATATAAGAGGAATTTTTTGCTTGCATTCTACTTTTGTTTTAGTCTTACTATATAACACGCCTTAAGCTTACAAATACACCCTTATATATACAATTTTTCAAAAACTGCTACCTTATAAATATACTAGTATTGGTGCTTGGCTACGTCCGGGCTACCTCTATTTACTATTAAAATTTATTTTCAATTAAATAAAACTACTTTAAAGTTGCATACCTCGTAAATTGAATATATATTTCTATGTCATTCTTAAAATTACGATGAAATAAATTATGAGACAAATTCACTATTCCCGCTATTATTATTTTACTTAAATCGATTAGTTAGCTAATTATTCATATATGTTTTCTTTTGTTAGTAGTATTGCTACTTTTATTACATTCGCTATTAATACGGTTACTTTCACTATTCCTGCTGTAATTATTATTACTTTCACTATTGCCGCATTATATTAATAATTTCGCTACTCACATTGTTACTTTTATTACTTTCATTACTACCGTTGCTAATATAGTTACTTTGACTATTGAATGAGTGATTACTAACATATTATTATATCCAATGTTACTCAATTTTTTCACTACTAACGTAATTACTTTTACTATTTAGCCATACAATTTAAAGAGGTTATATATTTATGTAAATACATATATGCATTAATAATCGAAATAATTATGGAATATTATATATTTTGGAAATCTAGCTTGCTTTATTTACCTTTTAGATAGTAGTTTCCAAAATATATCTACTTATATTATATAGGTTTTTCTAACATATGCCCTTAGGGCACATGATAAGAAGATAATTAAGGAAACATTTGCAAGAATATATCCTCAAAAATTGACGTAGAAGCTAACATTTACCATAATTAATGAAATATTCATGCAAATGTTTCTTTAATTAGCTTCTTATTTAGAGCACATTTTAGAAAAACTGTTATATTATATTTATATTTGTTAAAAAATTGTATAATTATATAATGATACTAATTAATACCATATGGGACATGTTTGTTTTAAGGAAAATCATCATATTCCGATATTCTCTAAATTTATATTTCAACCAAAACTATATTATATTTACATTGAGGTCCCTTGTTCGGGTTTATCACACACTGCTATCAATTAAAAACTATATAGTATAATTAATTTGTATAGATTTAAGTAATTACATTGAAGTCCCTTGGTTTCTGGAATTATATAATAGTATTGATTTTCAAAACTTACTACCTTACTAAGCTCTCTTGCATTCCAGTGTCTGAACATGTTAAGTGACCAAAATAACCATTAACTAAAGAATGACCCAAATGTGAGGCCAACACTTCAGAAAACGTTTCTTAACATTTCTTCCATTGCTTCTCTCTCCCCTCTTAATATTTCTTCAAGGCCACTTTGGAATGCCTCAGATAGGATGCTGTAATTTTGCTAAAACTGTACATATGCTGCTTTTTTTATTTTAATGTTACATGAATGGGTGATGTAGTAATATGGCTATTTTCAGTCTTTGTCATATTTTCAAATAGGGCCTTCTTGGGGTTTTGGGGCTCATGTGCGAACTCTAGATATGAGGCCCTATATAATAGTTTAAAAAATAAAATTTTAAAAAAGAAGGCAAAAAAGAGTAAATAAATGTGCTATTAAGGCTTGAACCTAAGATCTTGTGTTTAGAAACTCAACTACTATCCACCAAGATACTATCTTTCATAGAAAATTTAGTGTACTGAATTTATTTTATTCTTATTTTTACGTTGATTTCTGGCCCAAAAATTTGGGGCCCTTGTGTAGCCACACGACCCGCACGGGCCCAAAGACGGCCCTGTTTTCAGACTTATTTTTAGTCGCTATGGTTAATTGGTTATTTTGAAGACAATATTTTTAGTAATATGGATAAACTATGTACTTATTTTGCTTGTTGATCAAATGAAGGCATAAGAAATTAAAAAAAAAAAAAAAAAAAAGGAAAAACAACCCTAATTCAATTAGATTTATTACAAACACACAATAACCATTAATAGTGAACATAAAGTAAGGAACTACTACAATAAAAGTTAAAAAAGAGAAGAACAATTAACCAAGGAAATCAATGTAAATTTTTGCTGGGTATGTTGGAAATAAACGAAAAGGGGAAGAGAAAGCTGGATAAGAGGCAAAATAAGAATTAGAGAGGAGAGAGATGGATAAAAGAAATATATTGAAATAAGAAGAGGGGTGTTTTGGTCAGAAATATTAAGTTGTAGAGGGAAATTTACAATATTGTCGGAATATTCCCTTTTAAGTGGTCGGAAAGTGCAGTTGGAAGCAAATTATATGCAAAGTGCTTAGTAAGGTAGTAAGTTTTAAAAATATTTTTACAGGTAGTAATTTTTAAAAAGTTGTATATATAAGGGTGTAATAATTAATTTACCCTTAAATATGATGCGATTATATGGAGTACAATTTTGACTACGTCTCTAATAATATGGAATAAAAACAGTAATAACGCATAAACCACTTAATACAAACATAATATTGGCATGACTTCTTTTATTTTTGTACAAGCCAAGGTTATTTAATAGTTCCACAAAGTATATACAAGCTTAACAAGATACACGGGATCCGTTAGGGTAGTAAATGGTGTAACTAGAAGGAGCCATGTAACAATTGTAAGGAGGATTCAGATGTTGATCCCCGGATGTTGGACATGTCATGTAACCATATCCCTCGAAGCAAATTTGGGGACAAATTTTCGCATCCACCTCCGTCACCGTCCCTCCTCTGAGCATCAATGCTATTACTGCACATAGGTACAACCACTCGCATGATATAGCGTTGCATAACGATAGCACTTAGCACATCATCGAGTGTTAATTAATTCGGTAAATTACTTATTGTAACGGAGGCGTCCCGTTACCAAATAGTTACTTGATAAAGTGATAAGAACAATATATAACGAACGTAAATAAAGTTGACACAAAGATTTACGTGGTTCACCAGTAAAATAACTGGCTACGTCCACCCTGCGAGAAGATCAAATTTCACTATTATGGAGAAAATAGTACAACAGTAGACCGGTACAAAGTACCAAATTCTACCAACAAATATAGTAGTCTCAAAGGAACAAAAGAGACTACCCCAATAAGATGAAGGACAAACTATCTTGAGGCCAACCAAGATCTGAACAAACTCCTCCGATCTTCAAAGACAAACGAACAACAATAATAAGAGCCCGGAACAAACTGAGTTTCTTCGTCAGAAGAAACCTCACAAATCGACCCTCTTTATTGTGCTCTCAAAACTCTCTCTTAATTAACCTAGAATAAAACTTGGGTCTTTATATAATTTATTCCACCCAAGATAAAATATCTAGACTAATAAGGAAATACGACACACTTAGGAAATTAAATACTAATTTCCTAAATAATCGACTAACACAAAACATACCCACGAAACAAGTACACTAACAACGACTAATTAATTATTAGGCCAAAAGTCAACCTAACAAAACCAAAAGCTTTGACTCACGTAGCACATAACAAAGCATCTCTTTGTAACAGTACTCCGTGCGACTCGCATACGCCATTATCTTTGCTTCCTTTTCTTCTTGCCTTAACTTATCCCGTCTTCGACACAAATTCAAGGCACAAATTCCTAACACATGATGTAACTCAAAAAATACTATTAAGGTCTCGAGACGTTCCTTCATTACGACGCTTAGTTCGCCAAATAAAATGTTAGTTCACCTTTAAAATCAAGAATTTTCAATGATGTGTTTGAAATAGGTGATTACTTTTTTTTTTATTTTATTTAAACCACGTGAGTTGCACCGATATTTCCGTAAATGACCATTGTGTTCATAACCCTCTGACACAACGTAAAATGAACTATATACACTTGGTTTCGTCTATACAACATAACTCGAAAAGTGTTGTTTAGATCATATGCTATATTTGTCATTTTATGTGCTATGGAGTGATTGTTGTGCGGTTTTCAGTACTTTATATTCAAATGCCCAATTGGTACAAAAACGTTAATTATAACGATCTTATGAGTCAGAAGTTTTAATTGATCTTCATAAACTTGTGGAACTTTTATTAAAACTTTGTTAGTGGAACCAACACGCTCTTAAATGGTTATCATTTTTAATCCACTCTAACGATTTATTACCTTCACACATCCATATAAGATACTTAGTGATAATAAGTGATTGTGGAGATGCCTTTTATTTTCGACCAAGTTGACCCAAAACGTTAATTATAGCCTTCAGAATTTGCAACTTTCAATGATTCACCGTATCTGACATTTCTCAACGATTCGTTGTGAATTGAACCTATATTCTTTTATATGACTCTCTTTGTTCAGAATGCTTTGAAACGGCTTACAGTGGAGTTTATAAATATAGTTTCATCTATATACGATGTGACTCGAAAAATACTATCTCTGTCTCAGTTAATAATTTATACCGACTTTATTTACCACTTACAAAATAAAGTCGATATAACCGTATAAACTATTTACTACAGTAAAATATAGGGAGTACATTTGGCCATTTGACACACTTTCAAAATTGGTTAAACTTTTGAATTCAATTTGTTGCAGCAAACCAAAAATTTGAACTCACAAAATCGAGCCACCAAAATTTCCACGCACTAAAAATAATGGCGCCAAAAACCCAAATCCGAAAATTTCAATCTCCATTTCTATTGGTCAATCACAAAAAACACGGATCGCTCTTTTAAATCTCAAATCTCAACCGTCAATTAAATCTAATCTCAACCGTCAAATCCCTCCAATCCTCATCCACGTCATCGATCCGTGCCTTTCTCAACTCCCACCACCCCACTATAAATACATTTCTTTTCATTTCAAATCTTCATAACATTCCCAAATCTCAATCTCTCTCCTTCAAACTTACAATTCAATCAAACAAATTAAAAATTAATTAAGAAAAATGGATTCAACTGGAGCAAAGGGAAAGAAAGGAGCTGGTGGAAGGAAGGCTGGTGGTCCGAAAAAGAAGGCGGTTTCGAGGTCGATTAAGGCTGGTCTTCAGTTCCCTGTTGGTCGTATTGGGAGGTACTTGAAGAAAGGAAGATATGCTCAGCGTGTCGGTTCCGGTGCTCCGGTTTACATGGCTGCTGTTCTTGAGTACCTTGCTGCTGAGGTATAACATTACTCAATTTTTCCGTCTCAATTATTTATTTAATTGATTAATTATTTGTGAGCGGTATTTTAATTAGTTCAATCTCTGTCTCAATTATTTCTTTTAACATTTTTATTTTTTGTGAGCGGTATTTTAACTAGTACAATCTCCGTCTCAATTATTTGTTTTAACATTTTTATTCTTTGTGTGCGGTATTTTAACTAGTATAATCTCTGTCTCAATTATTTGTTTTAACATTTTTATTTTTGTGAGCGGTATTTTAACTAGTACAATCTCCGTCTTAATTATTTGTTGTAACATTTTTATTTTTGTGAGCTGTATTTTAACTAGTACAATCTCCGGCTCAATTATTTCTTTTAACATTTTTATTCTTTGTGAGCGGTATTTTAACTAGTACAATCTCCGTCTCAATTATTTGTTTTAACATTCTTATTTCTGTGAGCGGTATTGTAAGTAGTATAATCTCCGTTTCAATTTTTGTTTAATAGTTCTATTCTTTGTGAGCGGTGTTTTAATTTGTGTCGATGTTGTGAAGGTGTTGGAGTTGGCTGGAAATGCGGCACGTGACAACAAGAAGAACAGAATCATCCCAAGGCACGTGTTGTTGGCGATAAGGAACGATGATGAGCTCGGAAAATTGCTTGCTGGTGTGACAATTGCACATGGAGGAGTGTTGCCGAATATTAACCCGGTTTTGTTGCCAAAGAAAGCTGCTGAGAAATCTCCGAAAGAGCCGAAATCTCCATCGAAGGCTGCTAAGTCACCTAAGAAGGCTTAAGAGTTTTATAAGTGAAGTCGTTTGGTTTCATTTTAATGGCGGTGTTTTAGTTTAATGGTATATGTATGTAATGGTAGAAGTAGTATCAGTAGGTTGTTTAAGAAGTTTAATTAAGAATCTGGGATTGATAGTTGATTGATTCTGGAAGCTGGAAATCTGCTGTTTTTCGAGTATTTAATCAAATATGTAAATCTTTATTCTCTGATCTCTTGGGTTTCTGATTGATTTATCATACTTTTTTCAGTTACTGGTTTTGTTATTTACATTTTATTCTTCCGTCTCAATCATTTGTTTCCGTTTGATTAAAATGCTTCTTGTAAAGAATACAAATGTAAACAAATGGTTGTGAACTCGTGATGGAGGGAGTGAAAATGTACGGAGAGTATTACATTAGTCCTGTTACTGTACAGAAGGGATTTTGGAATGCTGGTGTATTGTATTTATCGATTTGTGGTGGCGACAAGCCTTACAGAGTTACAGTTGAGTAAGCATTTGAGGCCTGCAAAGCCAGCGTGTTCACTGTTCAGTCCCTACGAATGTGTTATGCTACAATGACCTGAATCGGTGTACTGTATTTTCATTAGTGGGTATAAGCGACAGACGTAGTTGTTGGCATTTCATGTTTAGTATTCCGCTGAAAAAGCTTTGCAAGTTGTGATGGCTTCTTATTTGTTATACTGAATATACAGCGTTCTTATGAAGTTTTGTACACAGGCTTTTCTTAAGTTTATATCTGGACTCTGGTGCTGTTGTTCGAGTTAAGCTGATTTCTTATTTGCAGTTTGGGTATTGTGGTTTAAGCCTATGTTTCTGTTGAGATGTATTTGGATTTTGGAGTTGATCACTTGACTAAGGTTTTCTACAATGGTATCTGGTGTATGGTCGATTCTCATGCTTCCGACTGATAGAAAGAAAATGAAAGGTACATATAGCCCATACATTCATTGATCCTGGTAAAGAAAATGACAGCCGGCTATGTCAACACTGAACATCCTAAGGGTGCTGTTTTTCTGCTTCATCGGCATTACATCAGTTACTCAGGAAAATGATAGTCGTTCCTGAAATTTGGAAAGTTAAAGCACAGGATCTCAGCTTTGGGGCTTTAACTGTGAAATGGTATATCCGTATATGTATGTAATGTTAGAAGTAGTAAGGGCAGTTGTGATCTTAGAATTTGGAGTCAGTAGCTGATTGAATCAGTATATAAATCCGAATTGTCCCATGATGTTCTCTTGCTGGTTTGATTGTTGCGCGTGTTATTATTGATTGTTTCTTATATCTGCTCGTAACTGATATCTTTAAGGTCGAACGTGGGTGTTCTGTAGTGTTGGTAAACTATACTGCAGAGTATTACAGTGGTTTTCTTACAATATAGATATCCTGTTGAGTAAAGCAATTGGTGTAACACTTATTTCCCTAAACTTTTTCTGGTTTACAACGCCGCTTTTTTTGTTTTTATTAAGAAACACTTGCTGGGTGTATTTTTCTTAGTTTCAGTATGCTTTTCCTGTATCGAGTTTACGACACCACAGTTATTCTGAGGTGATATTCTAGTTGCAGGAAAAAAGCTGGTAACTAATAGTTGAGTCTGAATGAGCAGCCCAGCAATTGGTAATGTAATTATGTAAGCCTGGAAACCTTGGCAATGGAATATCACTTCCACCCCAAAATTTTTACAAATAAAGAGAGCATATTCCGTTGCATCATTCGACTGTAATGTATTTTTCTCACAATCATAAAAATTTGAAATACGAACAGGAAATGGATAAAGGAACACAAAACCAGCAGTGAGGCATTTTGACAGACAAAATTGGCAGCATATGAATAAAAGAAGGATTCAAGGTATAACAATTCAGCATTAGCAGTTGCACCCAACAGCTGCAGATGCTACATATGCACTTCTGCAAGTTCACTAAATAAGATATCGAGCTGATCATTGATAATATACTCGTATCATTTTAAACCAAGTTTGTTGCACCTTCTCAAGATCAAATGAGCATGGAGTTGCTCAAGGTCGATACCACTTTACAAACACCATCTATTTTTGGAATGTTTAATACCACCAAGGCACCAATATTGATAGGAAACCGAACATGGCATCTCCTTGTTCATTTGAGCTTTCAGCGCTCAGCTGTAGTGCAAAAATATGCACGCTTTTTAGCACTAAAAAACACATAATTTACGTGATCATATATACACGTAAAAACAAAGACTGTTACTTGCTATCAGGCAAAAAAAGTTCGAATCTCTAAAAATGTGATGGCTGTGTTAGAAACAGCAAAGATACTTCTAAATGCATGATAACGTCTGTCAAACAGACCTTTGATGGCCAAATGTTTAGGTGCATACTCTGTTACATTAGAAAAGAATGGCGGATGTCAATAAGGCACAACGGGATAAGACGGAGATAGATATAGCTATATTAGCGGATCGGAGCTCCTTGCACACACAATGCCACATCAACTCAACAAAAAATCCACTTACATCCCATTACACAACCGCATTGGCAGTTTGGGGGTCTTAAAATGACAGCGCATTAAAAGGGAGTGGCTAGCCAACCATGAGCTTGGCCTTGCTCGATTTGTGCTCATGAAGCATCACTACCCACAACAATCAAACACAAACACATGAACACCTTACTCCTGGCAATAAAAGGTAGAAAAGACAGGATATAAAGGTGGATGTAGCAAAATACCTGTAACATAACAAAATCGAAAACACTGCCTGCGGATGGAATAGAGTAAGACTGGTAAGCAAGAGCTGTGAGTTTTATGACTAGGGGATCGGAACTGGGCTGGAGACGGAACCTGAGGAAGTGAACAGATGGGGGATCCTTAATTACAACAGGACGAATTGGCAGCCAAGTGGCCAAACCGCCAATTCAAGCACATGAACCCTTTACCCCCCTGGCAGTGTAAACAATCTGTCAAACTCACAAACAGTTATTTCGACATTGCTGAGATCAGCAACAACTTCTACCCATTTATTCGACCTCAAATCAAATGCACGAAGGAGGTTTTCAAAGTCCCATTCATGGAAGCAGGCACCATAAATTACCATCAGTAGCAATCACAGACCAAGTACCACCAGTAGAACCACCGCGAGATAAATACTCCTGAGGTGGACTGAAAGCATAGAGCTGGTCCAAATCAGACGCGTGTATGATAATACGCTATTTCTCATGATCAGTAATAACAGGATTAGACACTACCCGCCCTTGAAGCTCAGAAGGTAATTCCAACTTTTTCCAAGTAGCCGGATAGTCATAAATCTCCGGACGAAGGTGTAGTGATCCAAAACAATACAGCTTATCTGAAATGAAAGCAGGATTAGGTATGCTAAGGTTCTGCGGTAAACTAAGCGCTTTCCAATTGCTATTTACAGCTGAATACCGAGATGCACCCAAGTGGAAGTGATGATCTTCCAATTTGTTAGCTTCTTCTTTATCACCGACAAACACCCCGCCTAACACAAAAATGTTATCAAAATAATTAACCATGATCCCATTACCAACCCCGTTTGTTATTGAAGGAATGTATTCCATACTTATTCTCTATTCCTTGAGATCCACCAGGTGAAAATTCATACTCTTCCATGGTCGTCCCTCTTAGGTTTTTGTGCTACTAAGGAAAAGGGAAGCAATTTAGGTTCAAAAAGTCGAGTGATGCTATGATGCTCCTGTGGGCTGCGGCTATTCAAGTTATAACCCCATCCCCTCTTGAATTTTAATTCACCCCTTTTCCCCATACCGAATTTGAAGAGAATCACCTCAGAAGAGATAGGAATCGCTTGCACAGGTTTGACAGCTATTATTTACCATCCCTTAGCAATTACCTCAGATAGCAGGTTTTCACTAACATAGAACGTCTATTATATACTCCGCTTTAGAAGTTCTAGCATTTGAGATTTGCTGCTTAATACTAACCTTCACCATGAAGTTGGAAAAACTGTTCACAAAGTTTTCTCCACAGTAGCAGCATCAGAGTAGACAGGCTTTCCCAGCACTCTGATCTTTTCCGGACAGTTACGATCCCCTGTACCTCAATTTCCATGTTTCCCCAAATCCTATGAACAAATCCAGAATGTAACAGTAAATGGCCAATTATTTTATCTCCTCAGAAACATCCTGATTTCAAGTTTTAAGCATCAGGACAAAAGGTTGAGCAACTCATTTACCTTCATATCTCGACAACTGAACCATAGACCATAGCTTAGCGCTTAGCTCCTCTCCCACAGATAATTCCAAAACAGCGGCCTCAGCAATCAACTCCCTCTAGTCCCACTGCCCTTCCACTGCTATAATTGAGCATTTGCTGAATTATGTCCATTTTGAGATTTGGATGGTTACAATGCTCCAGCTGAATCATTATCTCACGAATTGGGTTACAAGCTGTTTTATGAGCAGAAACCTGTTATAAATCTCCAATTGCTTCCACAATCAAGCCATGGCTCCGCAGGAAAAAAAGACACGAAGAAAACAACTTTTCAGGTTCTAGTTTTTCTCTCCTACAAACTCCCGACATTTAAATACAAGTTTCCCTCATCTAAATCAACATATTCAAGCCTTTTAAATCCGACATTAAAAAGCAGCATAAAAGCTCACCAGCCTCCCATTGAGGATACTTATCCTTTTCCTAGAACCCGGAGATTCCTCAAATCCGGAGTGCAGTAGTTCAAACTGTTCTCCTATACCCTAAGAACAATCTTGAAGGTACAACAAATACCTGACATCCTTCTTATCAACGTCACTAAGGCAACCGTTTCAAATAAAAACAAAGGAACCAGGTAACATACACAGTGAGCAATTCAATTTGTTACTTTATGTACTCAAACTCGAATGAACCTACAGAGACTCTCACAAGGCATCATCAAGTTTAAAAAAATCAAAAGTTCATAAGCACGTTTCATTAATTCACCTCAAGCAAAGTTATTCTGATGCTACATAATCACCAGTACTATACCATATATACACTACAGCGGATTAAACCCTTCCGATAAATCCAAATCATCTGATAAACTGATACATTTTGAGGCCTGCAGAAAAAGGGAAGGAAGAATCAAAATAACACTATCGCAACACTGAGAAAACTTTCCGACTGGCTGTAACTCTGCAAGACCTAGTAACATTTGCACAGACAGTGCCAGCCATATATGAGAAAAAGTTGCAAGGAAGACAGTGTCTTCATCACAATATTCAACAGAGTTCACTACTCAGTCATCTACTACTACATCAGTAAAACTTGCGAATCCAAATCAACATATTCCATAACACAAAGTCGTTGAAAACTAAACCATCGCCACCAGAAGATTAAACAGAGTTCACTACACAAAGCTATTGAAAGCCAAACCATCGCCACACAAAGCTATAGAAAGCTAAACCATCGCCACCAGAAGCAGTACTCCCTACCACCGTACCAATCTGACAATCGCTACAATCATTTAATAAACGCTTGCTTGTATGCATACAATCATCTCACACAAGACATTGAATCGCATTTATATCCCTATAACTATCAACATTGCAAAAACCATCACCTTGTTATACTTCAAACATCTTAATTCAAATTGAAATCCAGTCATTCCATAGAAATCTAACACCAGCAAGTTTGATCCAAATCAAACAATATACAAATCAAGTCTTAAAATCAAATTAAAAAGCAAAATTAATCGCGATAATCAACACATTATTGTAGAAACCAATAGCCATTAGTATTAAGATGTTCATCGGATAATACAAACCCTAATTTGATCAACAATAAACCGAAATCAAACCACAACAAACCCTAATTAACAAATCTAAGAGCTAGTAAACTTAGTAACAGCCTTAGTCCCTTCAGAAACAGCATGCTTCGCCAATTCACCAGGCAACACAAGTCTCACAGCAGTCTGAATCTCCCTTGAAGTAATCGTCGGCTTCTTGTTGTACCTTGCAAGCTTAGAACTCTCCTGAGCAAGCTTCTCGAAGATATCATTGATGAAGGAATTCATGATACTCATCGCCTTGCTGGAGATTCCGATATCGGGATGAACTTGTTTGAGAACTTTGAAGATGTAGATCTTGTAGGTTTCAACGCTTTTCTTTGTACGCTTCTTCTTCTTGTCGATGGAACCGGCGGCTCCGGCTTCTTTAGGGAGTTTCTTTCCGGCTTTCGGCTTTTTCTCGGCCGGGGCTTTCTCTGCTGCGGCGGCTTTCTCGGCGGGTTTTTTCTCGGCTTTCGGCGCCATTTTTTTTTGAGAGATTTTGGGAATTGAGAGGGGAAGGGAATGAATTTGGTTGTGATTGATTTGGGGAGGGGAGATGGAGAGTTTATATAGGGAGTATGGTTGTTTCTGATTGGTGGATTTTGTGTCACACGGATTGATGATGTGGCAGTCTGACCAGATGATTCGTTGGATTAGGAATTTAGGATTGAAAAATGGGCCGGCCCAGTGGCGTATTAGGTTGTTAAACATCATTGATTCATTATGCTCAAGGTCCAAAATTTGATGGTTCAAAATCAAAATAAACGGTTCGTCTTGGTTAAGACCGTTTAACTTTCGCAAATTATAGAATGGAACGGTTTTATAGAATGAGACGATCCATTTTTGTAAAAAATAAACAAAATCATACGCTTTACCCAAGACATCTAACACACTAACATCATTCCTTTTATTTTTGCTTTCTTAAAATTGCTACGGTCTTAAAACAATATTTTGTGCCGAAGGAAAGAGAAAATATGATAATTGTCCTCCTTTTACTGATCTACCATAACCAAGCCACAGTTAATATGACAAGATTGGCGACTATATCATACACCGGACTGCCGGAGGCTAGTGCGGTGACAAGTCTAACTGATAGATTGGCCTCAACCGAGTCCTGCCCAAGCAATCGGAGGACCTTCTAACAGCTAGGCCTGCTACATTACATGACTCAAATACCAGTCGAAATCAGACTTGTTGATAGTCTGATTCGGTCTCAGAAGTCTAGCCTTCACATTAAACATGACTTCCTTAACGCCATTAGGCGCTTGAACCACATGGCTATAAGACTGAGTATGGCAAAAATGATGCTACGAGTCTTCGACGGCCATTGGAATCCATACTCCTCAAATTCCATTTCCAAGTATTGTAAATGGTATCCTCATCTGCCCTAACCTCAGCAACCAGCTGTATACACTGTTTACTGAATGGACAGGAAAAGAACAGATGGCCTGTGGTCTCAGACTCTCAGCCTCCATACTGCAAATGCAACCAGGTAACCTATCCAACATGGCAAGCCAACCAATCAAACTACGCTTAGGCACATTCCGCACTATTTTAGCCTAGCATTTAGTCATTTGCTCTCCCTGCAACCATTTATATCCACTCTCCACAGTATCAGGTTTAGTGTTCCCGAGCCATTTACATTAAATACAACCATGTTTAAAAATGTCTTTCACCCTGCAAATACTCCTCTCCAAGTCCAACTGGAATCATGTACTGGTATATGTAAGAAAACCAAAGGTAGTTGAAATGCACCCATTTTCTAACCGAAAGGAATGAAAAACTGGCTGACCAAAGGCAGCAATCATAATAAGTCACAAAAAGAGACCATACACAGCCACTATTCCGAAGGTGGAAGACACAAGTTGCACTCGAACATCACATTGCAGATTGATTGTTTGGTAGCCCACGTTGCAAAGTTGCAATACTTGTTCAAGTATCAAAAAAACATGAGCTGGTGGAATCTTAAGCGGGTTCCTGCAGGAATAAAGAACACACATAAGTATAGAAAAAATATACTAATACAATAAAGCTATTACTAACTCCATCGAATACTTTACTTTCAAGTGTTACAACCACAAATTACAGGACTGTTAACCC